>JAJMIZ010000016.1:0-231792 GCA_030568845.1 Millerago galiae | reverse complement strand
GATTTCAATATTTTTTTAATCTTCAAGAGATCTTTAGAAGACTTTAGAACCAAATTTTAATATTGATAGTGCTTTGAAAACTACGGTTTCATAATTAGATTTGTTATAATAATGATACACTCAATTATGGTATACTGGATCTAGACTACTTCTTCACACAATTTTTTGAACACAAAAACTAAATTAGTATACTAAAAACCACAAACCACAAAAAACACAAAACACAAAACACAATTTTAGGTAAACCACATTCCCAATTCAGTAATTAACACCTTTTATTTGCTCATTTTGCTTTTGTGTTTGACTGCTTTTGTGTTCTTTCCAAATATTATAAATTGGGATGAAAGTTTCATTCTCTTTCTTTCTTTTACCACAACCCTTACAACTTTCAAAAAATCATATTTATGAAGATTGTGTTATCAGTCGTTTGGGATTCCAGATGTCAATGGAATTAACGTTGATGATTACTATATCTGATTATTATGACGAGTCTTGTTGGTAGTTTGGCATCTTCCAATGATGATTCTTGTTGGTTGTTGGTTGGCGTTGATGGTTTGTATTTATGAAGGTCCATTATGAGTTAATGACAATTCCAGATGGCAATGGAGTCAAAGTTAATGAATATAAGATCTGATTAGTATGATGGGTTTTGTTGTTGGTGGTTGACTGCTAGAAGCTATTTGGTTCGGTGATTTGATGGGCTGGTGATCGATATGTTGATTGGATGTTGCTCTGGGAGTCTAGTTCTTGAGAGTTCCCTCACTAATAATTGCTATTGTTTGGTATTTTGTGGAACAGATAGATGGCAATACATCATATTTTACTATTGGGATGTGAAGTTGATTTGGATTATTTTGGAAACTTTACCTGTGTTGGTCCTCTAATGAAGTTCAAAGAAGCATTTTGAAACACAGATTTAATTCAGCTACGAAAAGAGCATATTTTTAAATTTAAGTTGAAATGGTTCTTTCTATTAAGGTACCATCAGTTTTTTGAAGGATGATTTAAACTTTCAGGATTTAGCTGGTTCTGGAAACTTGATATTGCTTTGCATCTAGTATAAGTTAATAAGAGTTCAACAAGAAAAAACATGAAATGCTGGTTTTTCATTGGGATTATTAGATTGAGTTTCTCTTATAGAAATCATCATGATGTAGTGCTTATTATCAGATTTTTATTGAGACGGTTATGTAATTGTTCATTGAAATTACAAGATGGCTGAAGCACCAAAAATTGATTGAGATAAAAAGGAGTCATATCTACATTGCAAGTTTGATAATGGACATATAGTTAATGCAGGTCACAATTGATGTGATTCATATTTTTTTGAGACTGACCTGGTGACTAGACCTGATTTTTGTTCAATTATAGAATCAAATATTAATCCCCATTTTTAGCCTAGTCAGTTTTCCTGCCAGTTTAAATATTACCTATTTAACTATTTCATTTTGAACTTTTTGAAATATCGATGAGGGACTAGTCTTTACCTGAGTCTCAATATTGTATCTTTATTGGTTGATGAGGTATTATTGGGATTATGATTTGGTCTTGTTAAGCAACAGTAAAGCTCAAATAATAAATATACAAACTATACTAGTAGAAAAATAGAAGTGTGAGCATCCTAAATCAGTGTTTAAAATTGGGATATCACAAAAATTGAGCTAAAAACTCAAAAATTTCAATAATTCAAATTATCTGTGTATGATCAGTAGCAGAAAACTCATAAAAATCTTAAAAAGGCAATATAATGAGTTCAATGATTAAAAAATCAATAAAACAAAGATATGTGCCAAATTTTAAAGTCGAATTAATGGATTCCGGATTTGCATATAAATTCAATGCCCGAAGATCACACTTAACTTTTAATTCTTTTAAACAATTCATCCATTGAAATGACTGAATACCCACCAGATGTCGTCCAAGCGAACGAGAAAGCATTCGAGACCGCAGTGAAGTTCTACGAATTGGATCATGACCTTACAAAGAGACAAAGATTAAAGTTAGCTGATGCATATAATAACATATCATATACATCAATTGCAATTGGATGGAGCAGTTTCGTTGGGTTTGGATCAATACCATTTCTATTAAATAGAATTGAAGTCAATAAAACAGGAGGGAGACCATTAGTAAAAGTTGTTAAACCAACAGGTCGTGCAAATCTAGGGATTGCAATAATTTTAGGTATGGTTGGTATGATGATATCAACACCGTTTGGAACTTCTTATGGATATCAAAAAGAATTGAATAAGATGAAGCTAGAAGATGCCAAGTGTGGAGAATTAATGGATTTGTTGAAACCATCAGAATCTATGAAATGGTGGATGTATTATAAATTAACGATTGAGAAACCTGAGTTAATAATGAAAGATCCAAGAACAAAAGAGGCCTATGAAAGAAGGGCAGAGAAGCAAGGTAAAAGTGCAATTTATTCCAATGGGAAAGATGTTTTTGGATTGTATTCTGGACCTGGAGAAACATTAAAGAAGAAAAATAGTGAATTGGATTTAAGTGAAGATCATGATCCATTTGAAGATAAAACAAAACAAGAGAGTCAATACACTTCAGCATGGGATAGAATCAGATCAGAATCCACCAATAAACCAGTTTCAAATAATCCTGATTCTGCGTGGAACAAAGTTAGAAGTGGATCATCAACAAATTCAGAACCGATTAAACAAGAAGAAGATTTAACATTCCAAGAGTTGATTGACAGGGAAAGATATGCCAATGATGAATTGGAAAACAAGAAATGGTAAAACCTTATTTATATACGCACACACATTATTTATAATCTTATTAATATATATTTAAAGCTGTCTAAATCAAAGCGTTATCTTGTCTTTTAGATTCTTTTAAATCAGATAATTGTTTAATGACTAATTCTAAATCGACAGCGTCATTCTTGGTTTGTAAATCGGTGATATCACGGTTTCTGATATTGACAGATTTGTTTTCCATTTCAGTTTCACCAACAATAAAGATGAAATTGTATTTTTGTAATTGACCAGTTCTAACTTTCTTTTGTAAAGTATTACCAGTTAAATCAACATCTGCATAGAAGCCAGAATCTTTCAATTTTTTAGAAACTTCTTGAGCATAGTCGAAATATTTAACACCAACTGGAACAACTAAAACTTGTCTTGGGGATAACCAGAATGGCCATTTACCTGCGAAATGTTCAGTTAAGATGGCAGTCATTCTTTCAACAGAACCTAAAATAGCTCTGTGGATCATGACAGGTCTGTCAATATCTTTAATACCTTGGTTTTCATCTGCAACATCCTTAGTACGATATTCTAATTCAAATCTGTTTGGTAATTGGAAATCTAATTGGATGGTTGCACATTGATGCCATCTTTTCAAAGCATCAGAAATCATGATATCAATTTTTGGACCATAAAATGCACCATCACCTTCATTAATTTCCCAATCACCACCCCATTGATTCAAGGCATTTTCTAGTTTTTTTTCAGCATTATTCCAAGTTTCAATTTCACCAACGTATTTTTCAGGTCTTGTTGATAATTCCATTTTGAATTCAAAACCAAAAACACCATAAACGTATTTCAAAAATTCGAAAATTGAAGTAATTTCATCACCAATTTGGTCTTGAGTACAGAAAATATGGGCATCATCTTGTTGGAATCTTCTCACTCTTGTTAAACCTGATAAAGCACCGGAGAATTCATTTCTGTGGATAACACCAAAGTCTGCGACTCTCCATGGTAATTCTCTGTATGAACGTTCTCTTGATTTAAACATTAAACAATGACCAGGACAATTCATTGGTTTCAAACCAAATTTTTCCTTTTCAACGTCAAAAGTGAACATGTTTTCTTTATAATTTGCCCAATGACCTGAAGTTTCCCATAATTTTGCGTTATACATATTTGGGGTGATAACTTCTTCATAACCTCTTTTAACATATTCTTTTCTTAATAAATCGACTAAAGTGTTATAAATTCTTGTACCATGAGGTAACCAGAAACAAGAACCTGGAGACATTTCATTGAAGTAGAATAATTCTTGTTCTTTACCAATTTTTCTATGATCTCTTAGAGCAGCTTCTTCTAAGAATTTCAAGTGTTCATCCATTAATTTTTTATCTGGGAAAGAAACACCGTAAATTCTTTGTAAAGAATCATTTGTTGAATCACCTAAGAAATAACAAGAAGAATTCTTCAATAGTTTAAAAGCTTTGATTTTACCAGTATGTGGAATATGAGGACCAACACATAAATCGATTAAAGGACCACATCTATAGACTGTAGTAGATTGTCCATCTGGAATTTTTGTTTGAACTAAATAAGTCTTATATTTGGAATAATGGAACATTTTCAATAAATTTTCTTTTGACATCACTAATCTTTCAAATTTTTGCTTTTGTTTAATGGCAGTTTTAGCAACAGATTCTAGATTTGGGAAATCAGCTTGAGAAACAGCTGTTTTACCACCATCCACTGAGAATTCATAAAAGAAACCGTCATCAGTTGGAGGACCTAAACAGATATGAGCACCCAAATTACATTCACAAGCTTCACCTAAAACATGAGCAGATGAATGCCAGAAAACTCTTTTACCTTCATCTGAAGTGAAATCAAAGAATTCTAATTTACAATTAGATTCTAATGGACGGTCTAAATCCCATAATTCACCATTAACTTTAGAGATACATTGTCTATCAACGAATGATTTACCGATTTCAGCTGCAATTGATAAAGGTGTAGTTTCCCATGCTAATCCTGTTTTAATAGTACCATCTTTTAATTCAATTTGGATAGGAGAACGATCTTGATTTGCAACGAATTGATTGTATTCAGCTTGTAATTTTTCAAATAATTGGATTCTTTCATCAATAAATTCAGGTTGAACATCAAGAAAAGGTTTTGGTTGAACTGCTCCAGAAGCTTTAGACTTCTTGGATTTCTTTTCAACAGCTAACTTTGCGACTTTTTGCGTAATTTCTTCTGTCATTTTGTTGATTGTTGATTAGGAAAGAAAAAATTTTTGACTCGACGTGTCTAAGAGAGAAAAAAAAGTCACGTGGACGAAAAAGTTTTTTCTCTTCACTTTAATACTCTATTGATATATTGATATATTAGTGCTGGTGTATTTATTGGTATAGTTTATCGGTATATTTATTTGTTTATTGTTATATTTAATATATTTATATATTGATATATTGTTCTTTTGATATACTACTTTATTGATATACTGAGATGGAAGTAGAGAGTGAGTTCATCCCAGCTGCTGACAAGGTCATCTCTCTCTCATTGGACCAAGTGGATTCCAACCCAGATGGATTAGTAGAATTACGTGGTGAAGGAAGATATTTTGGTGCTGCTGATGATGTTAGTAGTACAATGCTGTGTTCTAATTGTCATCAACATGGGCATAAAAGAGCTCAATGTAAAACTGTTGTTTGTCATGCTTGTGGTGCTGTTGGTGATCATTACACAGAAAGATGTCCTAAATCAATGGTTTGTTATAATTGTGGTGAACGTGGTCATTTTGGTAATACTTGTAAAGAAAGAGCAAGAAGATTATACTGTCAAATCTGTGAATCAAACAGACATATGAATAACAGATGTCCTTCAATATGGAGATCATACCTTACTCAAAACGATGGAAGAGCACGTGGACTGCCCAATAATATGTACTGTTACAACTGTGCAGATAAAGGACATTTTGGTGACGATTGTCCAGAACAACGAGGTTCAAGAATGCCAAATGTTGATGGATCTGCATTCTCTGGCCATAATCTACCCCAGACAATGAGAGAAGCTTATTATAAGATTCAAAAGAAGAGGAAGAGGGAAGATGAAAAGAAAGGGTTATTAGATAGAGTGAAAGGTGTTTTCAAGAAAGATAAAGATAGAGAACATAGAAAAGATAATCATAGAAAAGATAATCATAGAAATGATGATTATAGAAATGATAGAAATGATTATAATTACAGAAACGAGAAAAGAGACTACGATAGCAAAGACAAGTATGACAAATACGACAAGAAATCCAAATACAACAAAAACAAGGTCCGTAAATCACAGAGTCTGCCAATGATCAGTAAAAGTGGAACTTTGGATTTGAAACCATCTAAAAGAGGAAAGTTTTCATTTCCAAAACCGTCGAATTCTGGTACTTTCAGATGAGTTTATTAGATAACAAGATTAGTAAATCATTACAGTAATAAATAAATAATAAATAAACGAATAAGTAATTAATCTTCATTATTAAATAATTTTTCATAAAATTTTCCGAGTCATAAATTAATCCATTTTAATGCTAAAAAGAACAATCAAAACTTTCCAAAGTTGCAAGTTTTATTCAACTCACGTCAAATTGACAAGTGAGTCTTATCCAAACATCAAACGTGGTGGATACTCTCAACTTTCAAATGACCATATAAACTATTTTAAATCAATCTTACCGGAATCTTCAATAATCCAAGATTCTGATGATTTATTAGCTTACAATGAAGACTATATGCATAAATATAGAGGTGACTCTAAGCTTACTTTGAAACCTAAAAGTGTTGAACAAGTTTCTCAAATCATGAAATTCGCTAATGAAAACAATTTAGCAGTTGTTCCTCAAGGTGGTAATACCGGTTTAGTTGGTGGTTCTGTCCCTGTTTTTGATGAAATCGTTCTAAGTTTATCAAATTTAAACAAAATTAGATCATTTGATAAAGTTTCTGGGATCTTTAAATGTGATACTGGTGTCATTTTAGAAAATGCTGATCAATTTTTACATGAAAATGGTTATATATTCCCATTAGATTTAGGTGCTAAAGGTTCTTGTCATGTTGGTGGTACTGTCGCTACTAATGCAGGTGGTTTGAGATTATTGAGATATGGGTCTTTACACGGTACAGTTTTAGGTTTAGAAGTCGTTTTACCAAATGGTAAAATCGTTTCTTCAATCGATGCTTTAAGAAAAGATAACACCGGTTATGACTTGAAACAATTGTTCATTGGTAGTGAAGGTACTATTGGTATCATCACTGGTGTTTCCATCTTGGCCCCAATTAGACCAAAGTCTTTCAACGTTGCATTCTTAGGTTTGAATTCATATGAACAAGTTCAAGATTGTTTTGTTAAAGCAAAATCTGAATTAGGTGAAATCTTATCAGCTTTTGAATTGATGGATTTAAATTGTCAAAGATTAACTAAAAAACATTTGAATCAAGACCATCCATTAGAAGAAGAGCATAATTTTTATGTATTAATTGAAACTTCAGGTTCAAATAATACTCATGATTTAGAAAAATTAGAATCTTTCTTAGAAAACTCTTTTGAAAATGAATTAATCCAAGATGGTGTCATTGCTCAAGATGAAACTCAATTAAGAACTTTATGGGACTGGAGAGAACAAATTCCAGAAGCTTCTCAAATCCAAGGTGGTGTCTATAAATACGACGTTTCTTTACCTTTATCCCATCTATATGAATTGGTCAATGCCGCAAGAGAACGTTTAAATAATGCTGGTTTAATTGGTGAAACCGATGAATTCCCTGTCATTGATGCTGTCGGTTATGGTCATGTTGGTGATGGTAATTTACATTTAAACGTCGCAGTTAGAAGATATTCCAAAGAGGTTGAAAAAGTTTTAGAACCATTTGTTTATGAATGGGTTAGTGAAAACAAAGGTTCAATTTCTGCTGAACACGGTTTAGGTTTCCAAAAGAAAAACTATATCGGTTATTCAAAATCAAAAGAAGAAATCGAATTAATCAAACAGTTGAAAGAAACTTATGATCCAAACTTTATCTTAAATCCTTATAAATATGTATAATTTATTTATTCTTTTTTTTATGTACTTTCCTGCTTTTGTTCTCATCTTTCTCTTTATTATCTTCTACACCTATTCGTATGGCATCCATGGCTGCATTACATATGTACCTGAATCTACTACTCCCCATCGGTACTCCTCCATACCATCTAGTAACAACCACCAACACATCAACTAATTCCATCTTTTGTAAAACGTACATAAGCTTGATTCCTGCTCCCGACTCACCACAGTCACTGATCCCTTGATTAACAATCCCTTGCTCGCTTCTCTTAATCCACGCAAACATTGAAGGATGCGAAGACTTTGAGATGGATTTATTGTTTTGTATTAATTCATTTATATAATTCTGAATGTTTTCTTCATCGTTAACTGAATTCAACTTTGTGAAATGACCTTGAAATTTAGAGTTCTTAGACTGTGAAATTTCCGACTCATACCAAGTTCTACCTGATTTCAGCGTTATGGAGCTCATTTTCCTCACTATTCGTAGCATTTGATGTACAAAAATGTCTTTGTCGCGGCTTCAAACATCGATGGTTACTGGGCGATGGGCAGTATACTCACAACAAAGTATATGAAGAAAGCATCAATTGATAGATAAAGCGAGGTAATTGAGATGGCAATGGCTAGAAGAGTCACAAGATTGTTTTTTTGTGTTACTCAAAACTGCAATAATCTAGATCAAAGGATGTTTGATTCTGGTGAATAGGTACCCGTAACGCAGTTCCAAACACCAGGAAAAGTATAAATGATGGCTGCATTGGAATTGAATAATCAGAAATTTGGACTAGAAACTCATAATAATCTAGCGTAGCGGTTTTAACCTGGATATAGCTGAAACGAAAGAGAGCTATCAGATTTAGTTTCAACTCACTTCATCTTGACTCATCTAAATCAACTTGAAGATCGAATAATCCTATCATTTGACGAGAGTAGCGGTACATTACAAATTGTTTAAATAAATTATATTAAAATTAAGTGGATATTAAGAATGAATATTATAAATTATTATATGCAAAATGTCGTTTTCTATGCTATTTAATCACTGGTGCTAGCTTTTTCTTCATCACTACTAACATTCTTAACTGTACTTTCAGGACTGTAAGCATATTTGGATCTTGCTCTAATTCTAGCACCATAGAAGTAGAAACCATATGGAATTGCACAACAAGCCAATGAGACAAAAGCTAACAAACTTGAGGCCCATTCATAACCCATACCATGATACATTTGGATTGTGAATAATGGAACTGCTGCACCCCACATACTTCTCAAAAAAGTTTTGGCAGCTAAACCTGAGGCAGCATAATGTTGGTAAGAATCAACGATGTAATTGTTAGCTGGGTTATATAATTGGGTAAAACCAAAACCACAAGCATAACCTGAAAAACATGGACCAGCCCAACTAATTGTTGGATATGAGGTCCAAGCAAATGCAAACAAACCAATAGGAACAAACCAACATCCAATCATCATTGGAATCAATCTGATTTCAGCAGGAGGTAATTCACCTTTATCAGAAAATTTTTTAGCTCTTTTATTATAATCTTTATTGAAGAAAGGAGCAACAGCAGCAGCACTAATCACACCAACGGCCATTGGAATAAACATTAAACCAGTTTTACCTGCACTCCAACCTTTACCTTCCATATAAATTAAAGGATAAGCAAAGAAGAACATATATAATAACCCATAAACGACAGACATATAAATAGTAATTAAAAAGACAATTGGTTCAGTCAATAAAACTAAAGGTCTTAATAAAGTTTCATTGGCAATTTCTTTGAATGGTCTCTTTTTAATTTCAGAAATAGCTCTATATCTTGTATCACCAGTTAACTTTCTTAATTTTTTAGCTCTTCTTTTTAATAATGTTTGATGATGGGTTTCTGGTAGAGTAACAATCATAACACAATAAACACAACCTGAGAAGATTAATAAAACCCAGTAAATCCATCTCCAACCTGCATTATCACCAATGTAACCACCAACTAAAGGACCAATAGCAGGACCTAAGAATGGTGCTGCAGAAAAGACGGCCATTGCAACACCTCTTTCTTCAGTTTTCCACATTTCAGCTAAATTACCACCGATTAAACACATTGGAGCTGAAAAGAATAAACCATCTAAAAATCTACAAACTAATAAAGTACCAATGTTTTTAGCAACGGCACATGGAATCACAAAGATAACAGCAATACCTAAAGTACTTGCATAAACTGGATATCTACCAATTTCTTCAGAAATTGGAGCAAAGATTAATGGACCAATACCAAAACCTAAAACTAATAAAGTAACAGTTAAAATAACAACTTCTTCACTAACACCAAAAGTTTTTTGAGGACCTTCAATGTCACCAGTAACAACAGCAGAAGCGAATGCAACAGTAAAACAAACTAAACCCAATAAAACAGTGATATACCATTTTTTTAATTTTGTGTAATTTCTTGGATCAAGGGTATCATCAGTAACAAAACTGACAATTCTTAAACCAGTTTCAGCATCAATTGTATATTTCCATTCATCAAGTTCATTAACATCATCAATATCAGCAGGTGCAGGTTTTGAAGCGATTCTTGCTAAATCGATACCTTCTTCCAAAGGACCTAAACCACCAGCTCTTGATTCTAATTTGTGAATGAAGTTTTCAATTGGCTGTTGATGTTCAGTAATGAATTCTTGGAATTCTTGTTCTTGTTCTTCTTCTTCAGTGTCTTCACCATGAATAAATCTTGAAGCTAATGTTGTGACTCTTTCAATTGGATTTGAAATAATTGTTTGAACTCTTGAAATGGGTTCAATTGGTTCAGCTGGACCACTATAAGGGGATGGGGACTCTGACATGATTAATATGATGAAGGAATCAAAAATAAAAGGATTGATCACTCTTTATATACCTTGTGAATAAATCATCGGTTTCTCTTTATTGAGCACCGATTAATACCTCAATAAAAAACTCTGTAAATCACGTATTAGTACTAAATGACTGTTTCATGCTATTTAAACTTGAATAAAATGGCTCAAAACGTGAAAACAGACTTGATTAAACGAAATTAAATAATGCTCAACTGATAGAAATAAACAATCTATAAATGATGTTATTAAATTTATAAATCAAACTGTTTTCTCTTATGTACCGGCAGCTCGTATCATGCCCGACATGAGTTTCCTAAAAGGGAAACTGTAATGCCGGCAGATCGTCATGTTGCCGTGTGTAATTTAGGTAACTTTCCGTTTATGGAGATTTATTTTTAGTTTTTATGTAATCAGTTTCCATAGAAATTCTATAGTTTGACACAATTAATTGAGTATTTATTGTTTGTTTTAAACGAATTAATCATTTGATTCAAGGATAAGTAACTGGAATATTGATATCTAATTATATAAATATTTATATGTCTTCAAATTAACCAAAAAGTTATTTATTTTATGTCTTTTATTCATCCGTTTACAATTTATTTGAGACCCTGAGAATCCGTTTGCCGTACGTACAACTAAAAGTGCATCAAAGATCAACTTTTTACGAATGGGTGGTCTAGAAGTTTTGATATTCTAATTAGAGAATGATCAATCTAAACGGACAAATGAGGGAGCGGCTCATTATATCATTACTAACCCATCAGATGATCATGTACATTTAAAGTTTAAAAAAATTGCACTTGGTTTGCATTTGCGTTTGCGTAATGAATTAATGAACTTAATTATGTGGAGAGTTAAAGGTATTTAACTCAGAAAGAATCATTAGATTTATTACAATCAAGATGATTTTAGAAAAAATTATATTATGTTCACTTTTAACCGTTTTGGCGTCAGCTGGAACTCCATTTGTTACTGGTCAAGGTAGTGCAGGTACAATTACTTGGACTGCCTCTTTCTCAAGTTGGTGGCTTTATGAAGAATTCACTTTCTCTGGAATTAATACTGGTAGTTTAGGTAATTTTGAAATTTTCACAGTCAGGTCAAGTGCTAATGATGATACAAGTCTATCACCACTTTATATTGGTAAATCAACTATCTCAGCAGTTGCTGAACCTTTTACAATTGCTCAAGAAAATATGGATGTGTACATCAGTTGTACATACAACTTAACTGCGGCTTATGATAGTACAACTGAATTTGAAGCTTATTATACCTTCTTGTCTGATGCAAATGGACGTGAAAGTTTTACTGGTACCGCAACAGTTACCGTCCCGGTTCCAGAAAATGTTCCAAGTGGACCAGTTCAAGCAAGCTTTACTGGTAATTTTAGTGGAGACCAATATATTGATTGGTATTATACTATTAAAGCTCCTTATTCTTGGTATTCACTTCATCTTGATTTACTAGTTGAAAGTTTTTATCAGGTTGAACTTATTGAGGTCATTTCTGACCAAAGCTATACTTTGGATTGGTTACCAGGTGTTAACAAAGTTGTTGTTTCAAGTGACCAAGGGCTTATTATCGATACTGATTTTGTTATTAAGATTACATCAACGTATTCAGTTCTTTGTGAACAATATAAGATTTTTGGCGCATTATATTTAAATGGTGCTTATCAATATACCTGGTCAGAAGGGGTCCTCCCATATTCAGAGAAGGGAATTGATGATAGTGTGGATCTTGAAGAAGATGCTTCATTATCAAGCGTTATAACTTTAGATGCAAGTTTTGAATCATTGAAATCGATCTATACAAGAGTTGCAACCGATACAACAGAATTGGCATCCATTTTCAACCTTACATTGACTGAAATTTCGGTAGCTAAATCTTCAGTTTCAAGTGGTGCTGCTGGAAAGTTAACGGTTGCTTCTTTATTTACTATCTTCTTAGGTATTTTCTTTTTATAGAGAATATAAACTTTGATAAACGTCATTATAATAAAAATTACTTTGATGACACCATAAATGATAGTAGAGTAGCTAAGTTTTACCATGTGTTGTAATTGTTCAAAATCTTGCGATTATATAATAAATTCTTATATGACCAGTTTTTAACGAAAAAACATCAAATAACTGGTAGGAGAGTCTACTTTTTTTTGGGGGGTCCCTTTAGAATAATGCTGATATATGCATGCATCTTTATAGTTTCCTACTGAAATATGGATCATTGAGTAAACGATTGAAACTATTGAAAGAAAATATTGAAGATTAAAAATTAAGATTTAGAGTTTTTTGTTACCATAACTTTAATCTGCAACGAAAAAACTGCAAAATGTAACCAGCTAAAATTGCTATAAAAGACGATCGTATTTCAGTATTTCAATACAATTAAAATGAAATTGCTCAATATTTTATCCTTATTGGTTTCATCAGTTTCTGTCAATGCGTTCGCACCAACTGTTTACGGCAGTGGTGGTGATGGTACCATTACATTCACCTTAGAATTCGGTGATGGATGGAGTTATGCTGATTGCTTCTTCAGTGAAATCTCAACAGGTGATGATAGTGTTGGCTCATATGGAATTTCATCTTTCTTTTATAAACCTTATTACAACACTCATGTTGTTACACTAAAACAACAGTCAGATTATGTTACTGTTGCTTATAAACCATCATCATCAGTTGCAACTGTTTCAAACACAGATACAGTAACTGCAACTTATGATACTATAGAAGCAAGATTAGGTAAAACTGAATTTTTAGCTGCTTATACTTATGTTACAAGTATAGACGAAGTTTCTACTTTCAGTGGTATTGCAACCGTCACTGTTGATGGAGGTGATCCATTACCAACTGGACCAGTTACTCCAGAATTACATGGTAATTTCACAGAAGGTAAACATATTGAATGGTTTTACACAATCCCTGCTCCACTCTATTGGAGTGACTTGACTTTAGATTTCTTAACAGCTGGTATTAACCCTGTTCAAGATATTGAAATTATTTCTGGTCAAGATTATAAGCTAGATTGGACACCAGCTTCGTATCAGGTTAATATCACTGGTGGTGCTTGTTATATTGAAGAAGATTTAGTTATTAAAATCACAACTTCTTACACTGCAATTCAAGACGAATATCCTGCATATGGTGCTTTGTACCTTTCTGGAAGCACAGAATATTTATGGACCGCATCATTTTTGAAATATGCTGATAAGTCAGTGTATGATAGTGAAGATCTCTCTGAAGATGCTTCATTATCAACCTCAGGTTCAGACTCAGTTTATGCTTCAATTGTTTCTGCCTACACTGCTGGTTATGATGATGCTGCTGTTACCAGAAATGTTACTTCTGCTACTACTTCTACTTCTGCTTCTTCAATTACAACTATTTCTTCTGTTATTTCCTCTGTTGTGTCTTCTAAGTCTTCTACATCTTCTTCTAACAAAACTTCAATTGAGTCAATTTCTTCTGGTGCAGCACAAAAGACCCAATTTGCACCATTCTTTATTACAATTTTCTGTACATTCTTATTCTTATAATATAGATTAGATTATATAAGTAAAACTTATGTAGAGTTGATTAAATTAAATTCTCATTTGGTTATGAGAGAAAAACGCGTTAAAAATAGGAAAAAAAAATCATTGAAAATTTCATCCTTTTCAATCAATAATGTCAGAATTAATTTCACAATTCCAATCAACTTTAAAATCAATCGATTCTAGATTTGCATCTAATCAAATCTTGACCCAATTCGAACAACAAACCAAATTACCACGTTCATATGCAGTTCTATCTTTAGGTGGTTTATATTTCTTATTAATTTTCATCAATGTTGGTGGTATTGGTGAATTATTATCAAATATTGCAGGATTCGTATTACCAGGATATTTATCATTAAAAGCATTATCTACAGTTGGTACTAAAGATGATACTGAATTATTAACTTATTGGGTAGTTTTTGCATTCTTAAACGTTATTGAATTTTGGTCAAAGGCAATTCTTTACTGGATTCCATTCTATTGGTTTTTAAAAACTATCTTCTTGTTATATTTAAGTTTACCACAATTTAAAGGTTCTGAATTGGTTTATCAACAATTGATCAAACCAATTTCTGATAAATATATCATTAATGATAAAACTGCACAATTTTCCAAAAAAATTGATGAAGTTGCTGATTCAGTTTCTTCAGGTGCAAAAGTTCATGGAAATTAACTAAATATATAAAGATACTAAATATATATGTATATTATAAGCTTTTATTAAAACTGTAATCAAATTGTTCTAATTGTTCGATTCCATTAATTTGATAATCAACTTTAATTCTCAATTTCAATTTTGTATTTTCTTTACCAATGACTTTCAATTCTTGTTTGAATTCATCGTTTGAATTTATTATTGATAAATTATTTGAGTTTAAAATTGTTAATTTTTGAGTTTTTGGTACTGCGAACAAGATTTGGAATTTTGAAATCGTTTCATTGTTTGAATTAACATTTTTAATTTTGGATTCAATTTGCGCACTTCCTGAATTTAATGATTTTAAATTTAGATAGATTAAAATATCTTTATTTTCAAAAACTTTCTCGTCTTTTGTTGAAGGAGAATCAAACAAGTTTAATAAATCATCTTTTGTTGATTTTGGTTCACTTGATCCAAAAATGTCTTCTAACAAATCAACGTTATTATTTGAACTTGTATTTGTATTGATATCATCATCCATTAAATCTAATAATAAATCTTCAGTTTTGTTTTTACTATGTTGATGTTCAATAGTTGGGTTTAATAAAGTTTTTGATCTATTTGTTAAAGTTAATGAATCGTTATTTGAAGTGATTGGAGGTGGTGGGAATCTATCTAAAATTCCTGATAATTTTGGATTTGAGTTGATTTCATTAATTAAGTTAGAATAAGAAATCGATTTTAATTGGATTGATAAATCGATTGAATTTTCTTTTGATTTAATAAATTCTTTCAACTTTAAAACATTGCTGGAGTTCTTGTTTAATTTATTGATCAATTTTAAGGAAGAAGTTAATAGATAAGAAATCAAATTTGATGAATTCAAATCATTTAGATTAATCAAATAATCAGTTAATAAATCTTCAGTAATCAATTCATTGTTTTCTAGTTTTGAATTAATTAACAAATCACCATATTCACCAATTAAATAAACATTGATCAAATTCAAACCGATTTTTGCATTATTGCTGTAACTAATTTGAAAGATTTTATTGATTGTATAAGTTTTCAACTCTAAATCATTTATATTTAAAATTAATGATAAAATCTTTGAAATTATTGATTCATCAAATTGTAAATCGTTACCAACAATATTTAAGAATTTAATGATTGTATCAAATTTCCATTTTTCATTTGGGATTAATTCATTGATTGATAAAATGTTTGTCAAATTTTTAATTATAAAATTTTTTAAATCTTTATCATTATTAATTGGATTTTCTAAAAAGATTAAAATTTCTTTAACTAAGATTCTAATATTTGATGAATCTAAAATTGCGAAAGATAATTCTAAAGCTCTTCTTTTAATTGACATATCTAAATCGTTTAAACATTGAATGATGATTGAACGATGTCTTTTAACAGCTAAAGGTTCATACTTAACAACGTCTAATAGAGTGTTTAATGCAACATATCTATTATTGTTATTGATTTCTTTAGTGTTTGTAGTGTTAGTCAAGAATTGAGATAATGTATTGATTGCCAAAATTTTTAAAGATTGATCAAAAGAGGAATCTAAATTAAAAATGGTTTTAATTGATTCATATAAGATTGAAGCACCGGAATTTTTACCAATTTTAGTATAAGAAATGACATTTGTTAATAAATCTTGGAAAGAATCAATGTATTTTGAAGTTAAATTTGATTGGTCTTTATCAATAAAGAATAGGTTTAAAGTTTTTATAATCGATACTTGTAAAAAAGGATCATTTAAACTCATCACGTCATATTCATGATTTAAATTTGATTTATCAATTAGATTTTTCATAATTTCAATGATTTTTTCAATTGAATTTGAAATAATTTCTGATCTGAATTCAGGATTTAATGAATATAAAGTTCTAATTAATTTTAAATCTGATAATAAGATACCATGATCATTTGAATTTAAAAATCTATAAACTTTTGGTAAAAAAATTTCACTCAAATCTATGTTCTTTTCTAATAATTTTGAAGTTACCATTAAAGCTTTTTTTTGTAAATAAACGTTATTACCATCAATAATTTTTTCAACATCAGCATATAAATCATTTGATAATTCATAAGAGGCAATATTACCTAAAGTTGATAGACCTAAAGCAACAATGAATTGATTTGGATGGTTTAGATCATTATTTAAAGAATTTGTTAATAAAGTTAAAATTTCTTGATTTTCATCTAAAATTAGCATTGAAGCTAGATAACCTAATCTTTTATCAACAAAATTGGACGAAGCTAATAGCTTGATACATTCGATCTGACCGAAATGGGTTTTTTCACCGATGATATAAAGATAGACTAATTTTTGGATGTTAATTCTTCTTGTATTCTGTGAGATTGAAGTGTCCTTGAAAGAGGTTCTAATAAGAGCTGATTCTCTTTGAATAGTTGCTCTCTCATCTGCAATCGTTTTGGACGATCTGATTGATCTAATGAAGTTCTTCAACGAAGTAGTCATTGAGTGAATTGAATTGAAAAGTAACGAATAATGAATTGAATTAATGTTTCAATGGACAAAAATAAACAAATTCGCGGACTTCCGAATTGGGAAGTCAAGAAATAAGTTAATGAATTAATTAATTCCATTCTTCTATTGATACTCTCTTCTATTTGTTTTAATCTATTTATTGCTTTGTCTGTGCTATTAATTGCTCTGTTTATTGTTTTGTTCTATTTATTAAATGCTCTTCAAAAAAAAAGACAAGAACGAACTCACAAGGGTCGTCTCTAACGACTCAGTCAAATCCTCAAAGTCTGTATTGAGATCCCTTTTCTTCAGAGAAGAGAAAGCTGCTCCTGAACAACCAAGTCTTATCAATGAATACTTAAAATCAAACGGTTTATCCTCGGGTAAAGTTCTGTTCAATGATGAAATTAAATTAACCATTTGCAATGATAACATCTTCCTCCCAACGTTAACAAGAGACGATGAAGACGATTTGAATGACAGTATAAATGAGAGTGATGATATAATTCACACGTTTGCTGTTGTTCTAAATGTCCCAAAACCAACTAAATTGGCTTTAGATATGGAATTAAAATGTATTTGTAAAAGCTATTGGCCAAACCATCCAGTTAAAGTTGAACAATTTAAATTAGGTGAACTTGGTTTCAATTTAAACTTGAAAAATTATAACTCGTTTATTCCTTTGAATAATTTTAATTTACAATTTAATGACAATGTGATGGGAACTAGCTATTATAGACCTTTTATAATAGATGATGTTATGAATAATGATTTTTATAAAGATATTAAGAAAATTAATTATGATTATCAAATATTCCCTCCTGGTGATTACATCTATTTGTTACCAATTTCATTTCCATTGAATATTCCTGAATCAATAGTCACTGAGAATGCTTCAACTAACTATTCGTTCAATTTCAATATAAGTCTGGAAAATGATAACCATTATTTAGAACATTTCATCAATCTGATTAGATCTGCTCCAAATTTAGACGTTTCAACTTTTAATAAACCAATTTATATCAATAAAACTTGGGATGATGCTTTGAATTACGAAATTTCATTCCCAAGTAAATTCGTCACCATAAATGAGAAAGAATTACAAATAAAATTGAATTTAATTCCATTAGTTAAGAAAATCAACATTAATAAAATCAAAATCAACATCTTACAAAAAATAACTTATCTAAATAAAGATTTAAACAAACAACGATGTGAATTAGATGAAGTAAAATATAAAAACGGACATACGATAAATCTAGTGGAAATTAAACCAGATGACTTGAGATATAATTCGTTTGCTGCAAAAGAAGATTTAATTAATAAAATTAGACTAACGAATAGAAATTTTTTAACATGTTCGTATGTCAATGGTGATGATGATAATGATTCTGATGATGAAATAAATTGGGATAAAGATGAACTCATAGGCCCTTTAACCGTGAAAACTTTTGTCCCATTCCCAAAACCTTCGAAATCAAGTAAGTATTATAAAGATAATCAGTTTTTTAATGAGAATTGGAGTCTAAAAGAGCTATTAGTTGACTCTAGTCCAAAGACAAATTTGAAAACGCATCAAGGCACAATGAATGAAATCCCATTGATGGCCAAATTGAATTCTCAATTCGTTGATGGGTTATTACCTTCTTGTTCAACTAATCATATCCATATCCAACATAAATTACAAATCTGCTTAAGAATCACAAGAAAGACAGATAAAATCCATAACTATGAAGTTCTGATTGACACTCCTATTTTTTTATTGAACAGTGCTTGTATCCATGATAATATTGAATTACCTCCATATATTGGTGGTGATTTACCAAGTTTTGAAGAGGCCACTTCACCTTTAAATTCACCAATTTTGTCTCCTTATGAAGAAACTTACCTATCGAGAACAAATACTATAATGTCGAACTACGATGATCTTTCTTCACAGATTGACGACTTGATGTTGAGTAATTCTCTGGATGTGAGAAGATCAAGCACAGGAAGTGCCATTGTTAATAATCTAATGAGAACGATGAGTAAGGATCCCCCAGATTACCAGGAATAATATTATATAATATAATATAATATAATATAATATAATATAATAAATGTACGTACAGAACTATTTATAGCTACCAGGACATGCAGACGGTGCTGCGTTGCTTATCTCAACGGTCAAGGCCGAATAAAAATTTGTCACATAAAAAATTTTCTATTAGACTTTTCTTTTTTGTCTTTAAAAATTTTATATTGAAATGTGCTGCTGTTGCTGTTCTGATTGCTGCTTAGTTTTACTTGCTTTGTTGTTCCCTCCTTTGCCAGTGTGGATTAAAAGAGGTTTCTGCTCCACTGATTCCTTTATCAATATTATTTTAACCATCCTTGGTTACATACCTGGTTTAATTCATTCCTTTTATATCATCTCTAAATACCCACTACCACCTAATGGAATCGTCATTATTGATGAAGAATGTGGTGAGGTTATCCACAGGGACAGAGACGGTGTCAGGGTTGTTAGAGTGCATCCACACCACCACCATGAGCAGCCAGTGTTCAGTCAAGGATCAAGTAGTGCGAATACCTCCAACAACAGAAATTACGGTGCTATTGAGCCACCAGCTTATACTGAAGTCGATAGAAAATAACTTACTTAATTAATAACTAATAAACTTTTATATAATTCTTGATTTTTTCGTATGATTCGTTGCTTCATTAACTTCATTATGATGTTTTTTATTCGAGTAATTGTGGATTATTCGATGTATTTTATCCATAGGGACATCTGTATTGTTGACTAGTATCTCTGTTATTATACCATCTATTTTATTTTTTGTTATTAATTTAATGTACCAATTTTGATTGAATTCCCAAATCAAATAGATTCTTAAATTCAAATCCATGTTTGAACTGGTTATTATTAAACTAATGTTATCTCCAATATTGACCAGTTTGAACACAGATAAAGAACCTGTAATGATTTTAAACTGTTTGACTAACTTCCAATTTTTGAAATCAAATAAAATCAATTCATTAAATCCATTATTGATCAAGATTATTTCATTATTTAATTTAAAAATGTTCTTGATCGATAATTGATCAAATATTTGATACTCATCTATAGGAAATTTAGAAAAATTTGGAAAATATTTCAATATCTTACCAAATTTAGTAATAGCTAAGATCTTAAACTCTTTAAATTCATCACCAATTAATAATACGTTCTCAATCCAAACGTGCTCATTATTCTCTGTCTTTTTATTTATACTTTTTGACTTCCAAACATTAACATGATCATTTAATTCAAAGACGTTAATTCCTCGATCTTTACCTCCATAAATAATTTTCCAATTCGAATCATCATCCTCATTAAACTTAAACATTTTGAAAAACCCTACAAATCCACTCATACCAAAACTCATTGCAAAATCATCAAATTTCGAATCCATTAGTTTCTCTAATTTAATGAAATAACAATACCCAAACCCTGTGCAACATCTAATCCATTTTTCTAACTCTTTATTTTCATTAATTTCATTATTGATCTCTATACTAACGAAGAAATCCGATCTCACTTGACTAGAGATTAATCCTTTTCTTTTAATAAATCTTAATCCACTACAATCATCTAATAATATATCTAAAACTAAACCTTTTCTACCTATCAACAAATAATCAAGACCAGAATATTGGAATTTACATAGTTTCTGAACATGATTGTCTCTACCCTGTTTTAAAGAATGAAAATTTTTCTTCAATTGTAATGAATCATTCATCTCATAACTGCATATCCCACCAGATTCCAATAAAGAGCCAAAAAGTTTCATTTTAAAGGTGGAAATTTTATTAAAAAAAGGTGAATTTATAAACAAACAAATAAATATAAACAAACAAAATTATTTATTTATTACACCATTTTATTTAGATTTATATATATATCTGTAATCAGGGAAACAAGGGAATTCCAATGGTACTAAATTTATGTACATTAAACCTCTCCAATAATATATTTAATTAATAATTTGATAAAAAAACAAGATAAAAGAATTAAAAAAAAGATAAATACATAAAATAACAACTAAATAACACAATAAACACCACATATTCATCAAATAACCATCATAAGAAGCAATAAATCAAGATTCAAGTCGCTTACATAATCGGTTTTACTCAACTTTTTTCCTTTTTTCAACTTTAAATTCAATTAAAACTTGAAGACAAAAAGAAAAATGGTCGTTTCATCAACGTCGAAAGTGTATTCTGATGCGAATTCACTTCAGCCTCCACAATGGTCAGAATATGAGAACCATTCTATTATGTGGTCGTCTCCTTCAAATTACGAAATTGTAAAAAAACTAGGCCGTGGGAAGTATAGTGAAGTTTTCCAAGGTGTTAGTTTAAACACAGAAGAATTGATTGTTATTAAAGTGTTAAAACCAGTTAAGAGAAAGAAAATTAAAAGAGAGATTAAGATTTTACAGAACTTACAAGACGGGATTAATATAATTGAATTACTTGGTGTTGTTAGAGATGAGATTAATAAGATTCCGGCATTGATATTCGAACATGTTGATAACGTTGATTTCAGAATCTTGTATCCTACTTTAACAGATCAAGAGATCAGATATTACATGAAACAATTGTTGAAAGCTTTAGATTATTCTCATTCTAAAGGGATAATGCATAGAGATGTCAAACCACATAATATTATGATTGATCATAAAAGAAAGCAATTAAGATTGATTGATTGGGGATTAGCAGAGTTTTATCACCCAGGAGTCGAATATAATGTGAGGGTAGCATCAAGATACTTTAAAGGGCCGGAATTATTGGTTGATTACAGATATTATGATTATTCATTAGATTTATGGTCGTTTGGGGCAATGTTGGCTTCAATTATATTTAGAAAAGAGCCATTTTTCCATGGAAAGTCTAATACGGATCAATTAGTTCAAATAGTTAGAGTTTTAGGTACAGATGAGTTCTATAAATATTTAGACAAATATGAAATTACATTAAGTTCAGAATATGAAGATTTAGGGCAGTATACTAAAAGGCCGTGGTTAAGATTTGTTAATAAAGATAATAGCCAGTTTTTCAATGATGATGTTGTTGATTTCTTAGATAATTTATTGAAGTATGATCATCAAGAAAGAATGACAGCAAAAGAAGCAATGGAACATGTTTGGTTAAAAGAAGCTTAAACATGTTAATGATGGTTTTAATGATGAAGTTGGTTTAATTATTGATAAGTAGAAGAGTAATAAAGATTTCAATTCTTTAGCATTCAATTGTATTGGATCATTAGGAATGTAATTATAACAAGCGTGATTATTATTATTATTATTATTATTATTATTATTATTGTTGTTGTTGTTGTTGTTGTTGTTGTTATTATTATTTGATTGTTTATATGTTTGTTTATATGTCTTAGTTAAAATATTCAATTCTTTAATTGGATTAATGTTTAATTCTTTATAAAAAAATGATAAAATAAGTAGATTCTTTCCTTCTTTAACTAATTTAATTGAATAATCAAATAATTCGTCCTGTGATAATTCAATAGATTCAAAATATTTTAAATATGGGATTAAATTATCAAATTCTGAAAGAACTTCATTATTAATTCTTTTTTTTAATATTAAAATACATTGTCTTAAAGACACATTTAATGTCTTCAGATATCTAATGATGGCGGTGGCCTTTCTTGTCAGTATAGTATTACTTATGCGAGTATAGTATATAAAAAAAGAAGAAATACCCACAAGTTCCAATTCTCCTCTACAATCCATAAATATTAATTAAGTAAATATAAAAATTAATCCAAAACCTTTTTAACATTCTCCAAAATTTTTAAAACTTCATCATCTTTATATTTCAATTTAACAAACTCATAAAGTTCAATTAAAGCATCGTTTTTCACTTCTAATTTCTCAATTTCTTTTTCATAATTAGCAATGTCTTCTTTTAATTGTAATTGAGCAGCTTTTTTTCTTTGTCTACATTTAGAAGCAGCAATTCTATTTCTTTCTAATAATCTTGCTTTCTTCCATGCTGCTGTTCCCGGTATTGGACCTGCATCTGGATTGAATATAACTTCATTGTTATAGATTAATTTCTCATTTGGAATGCCTTGATTATTGGTAGTATAAGGAACATCCACAGGAAAAGGTACAAGCTGTTGTTGTTGTTGTTGTTGTTGCTGATGATGTTGATGTTGCTGTTGCTGTTGTAATGGAAGATGAACAGCAACTCCTCTTCTTTCATAATTTTTTGGATAAGGAGGAGGTTGAATATCATAAAGATCATCGTTATTCAAAGTATGGTTCGTTATAATTTGACCTATTTGACCATTAGATATAGAAATACGACGTCTTGATCTTGGTTCGGAATCGCTGTCAACGCTATAAAGAGCACTTTCAAAAATAGGAGGGTTAGTTAAAGGAAAATGACTTGTATCTATTCCATAAGGAGCAAAGAACGGTGATATTGTTTCATTGAAAAGAGTATTATTATTATTGTTATTGTTCTCTTCAGGTTGTTGCATCTTGATTGAATATTTAATTTCATTAAAAGGGAGGATTAATAATGGAAGAAATTTTTCTTCTTACGTAAAGGTTGGGTTGCTTGCTATATTATATTATTTATTCCTTAGATTACTTATTGTTTCGTATTAGGCTTTTATATTGCATTATATAGTGTTATAATAGTATTATATCATATTATATCATTATATACTAAGAGTATATGTCCCCGTAGTGATGTCAGCTGTCTTTTTTCGGACTCAACTGTCAACACTTGTTCGGGTCTGGTGACGACGCTCTATTGAATTACATCATCGTCGTCAACACCTTAGAACATTCTTATTGGGACCCTTTTCTTGTGAATGTTATTCTTTTAATGCAATTGTGTCTTTAATATTATTGATCACGTTTGTTTTGTTTATTGGCGGTTTGTAGTTTGCGATTAATTTTGTATTATTGATATGGATCGATTGTCAAGTGATTGAGATTATAGTTATTATTATTATTATTATTATTGCTGTTGTTATTGTTGGGATACTTTTAGGGATACGTATTATTTATTATTGTATATATTGTTGTTACTTACCGCCATCTTAGTGTTTGATGGTTGATATTTAATGCCTTCTTAATTGTATATTAGATTTCTGTCTACTCGGCGGTTATTTATATTATATTATTATATCATTATATTATATTATATATTATCTTATATGATATGTTATCTTATATTATTATATTATTATACTACAATGCTATCTCTATAACACGATACTGTCTTATTGCAATCAATTGATTATCCTCATTATTTTCTTACTACTGTTATTTATTATTAGTTTATATCATTAATTTCTACCTATTACTCCTTTTAATTATTTATATCATTACATCATTATATCACCATATTATTATCCTTTCACTCTTATTACTCCTTATTACTACCATTGGCTGGTGTATTTTATTCCATATTTTTATTGGTGTTCGGATTTCTTTCTTTTATTTACTCTTTATATATATATATATAATAATAATAACAACAACATGCTGTCCAATGGCCAGAGGAGAAACCGGATCAGAGCTCCTAAGAAGGTAAGTATTCTATGAGTTTTCCCATTATTCAACTACTAACCCTTATAAAGAGTCTTGCTGGTGACGTGGACTTTGATAAATCATGGCAATCTCTTTCTGATGCTTTAAAACAAATTCAACATAAAAACGCTTCTGTTCTTTCTTTTGAAGAACTTTATAGAAAATCTTATAATTTAGTCCTTAGAAAATATGGTAAACAATTATATGAATCTGTAAAAGATTTAGTCAGTCTTCATTTATTATCAATCAAAGATAGTCTAATGTTAAAACCATCTTCAACAGATGAACAAAAAATAGAATATCTAAAAGCTGTTGCTAATAGTTGGGATGATCATCTACTATCTATGAGAATGATCAGTGATGTATTAATGTATTTAGACAGAGTTTATTCAAAAGAAAATAGATTACCATTGATTTATGACGTTGGAATTAATTTATTCCGTGATAATATTATTCAATTCAATGATAATTTCATTGGCAATAAATTGAATTCATTAATAATGGAACAAATCACTTTAAACAGAAACGGTCAAGTCATTGATATCTTTTTAATAAAATCCATTATCATCATGTTTGAACAAATCATTGATGATGACAAAAACATCGAATTAGGTGAAAATTACTATTTAAACAAATTTGAACCATTTTATTTAGAAAATTCATTAAATTACTTTAACAATCTATCAATGGAACTGTTTGAGTTGAATAATGCCTCTTTATATTTGAAAAAAATTAATGAGTTGATCTTAAATGAACAAAATAAATCAAATTTATATTTACCTTCACAAACTTTACCAAAATTATCAAAATTAATCAATGAAATAACCATCACTTCTAAAATTGATAAAATCTTAAGATTCTCAAACGGTTTGAAAATATGGATTAAAGAAAATAAATTTATAGAATTGGAATTATTATATAAACTGTTATCTAAAGTTGAATATTTCGATGGTTTAAACTCACAAATAAAAGAAATCATCTTAGAAGATGGTGAATTAATCAATCAAGAAATTGAAATCGATGACAATAAAAAAAATTCTAAAAAAATTGCAATCTTATGGATAGAAAAAATCATTGTATTAAAGGATAAATATGATTTAATCTTGCAAAAATTCAGCAACAATGTGGAAATCCAAAAAAATATCGACAAATCATTCTCAATATTCATTAACCAAAACTCAAAATTATCAGAATACCTATCTTTATTCATTGATGACTTCATCAAAAAATCAAACGACAAAACAGAAGAATATATGGAAACAATCATGAATAATTCAATAACAATATTCAGATTTATCTCTGATAAAGATCTGTTTGAAAAATATTATAAAAATCATCTAGCCAAAAGATTATTGAAGAATTTAAATGAATATGAAAAGGTTTTAATAACAAAATTTAAAAACGAAATTGGTTTGAACTTTACTTCAAAATTCGAAGGTATGTTCAAAGACATAAACCTATCTAATGAAATCTCAAAAGAATTCAATAATGACAAGTTTAAAGTCAATGTCTTGACTAAAACTTTCTGGCCAATCCAACCATCAACTCAAGACATTCAACTGTCTGAAGAACTCTCACAATTACAATCAACATTTAATGATTTCTACATTAATAAGCATAATGGCAGAAACTTGAACTTTGCGTACAATTTTGGATCAATTGACATCAGAATTAAATTTGACAAGAAAATCCATGAATTGAACATGTCTTTATATTGTGGATTAATCGTCTTATTGTTCCAAAACCACGATGTCTTATCATATACAGAAATCGAGAATTTAACAAAGATCCCAAAGAACGATCTAATAAGAAGTTTGCAATCAATTTCTGTTGCTCCAAAGACAAGAATCTTAACGAAATCACCAATGTCAAAAGATATAAAAATAAACGACTCCTTCAAGTTCAACTATGCATTTTCATCTCCATTATCAAAGATCAAGATCTTGACTGTTGCTAATAAATTAGAAACAGACGTTGAAAGAAACCAAACTTTAATCAAGTTGGAAGACGAAAGAAAATTCGAATTGGACGCAGCTATAGTTAGAATTATGAAGAGCAGAAAAACTTTGAATCATAATGAACTAATCATTGAAACCGTCAAACAGATCCAACGATTCAAACCATCACCACAATTTATCAAGAAAAGAATCAATGAGCTACTGGAACGTGAGTATCTACAAAGGGACTCCACAGACAAAACTGTATATCACTATTTAGCATAAATAAATTCATAACTTCCATTCAGCTTTTCTCTTTTCAATAAACGCATTCATTCCTTCTTTCTGCTCTGCACCACCAAACAACGAATGGAAAATATTTCTTTCAAAGTTTAATCCATTCTTTAAAAACGACTCATTTGATAAATTAACTGATTTTTTACATGCCCTAATGGCTAATTTAGGTCCACAGGCCAATCTTCCAGCTAATTCCAACGCTTCTTCCAATACAGTTCCAGGCTCAAAAGTCTTTGAAACCAAACCCCATTTCTCTGCCTCAACACCTGAAAAAGTATCTCCCGTTAAGATGTACTCCATTGCTTTGGATTTACCAATTGCTTTAATTAATCTTTGTGTACCACCACCACCTGGAATCACACCCAACTTTACTTCTGGTTGTCCAAATGTAGCCTCTTTTGAAGCGTAAATGATGTCTGTGCTCATTGCCAACTCACACCCTCCACCTAATGCAAAACCTTCAACTGCACTAATGATTGGGATCCCAAAGTTACCGAATTCGTCCCAATTACCCAAGAAATTCCTTGCAATCGTCTGTTCTGCAGTCAAGTTCTGCATCTCCTTGATATCTGCACCTGCAGCAAATGCTCTCTTATTACCAGTAAGAACAACTGCCCCAAAGTTCAAGTCGAGGTCAACTTTACTGATAGCAGCGATGATCTCCTCAATGAGCTTGGTGTTCAATGCATTCAATGCCTTTGGCCTGTTCAACTCAATCAACAACACACCTGGAATTGGTACTGACGTCTTAATGCACTCGTAGCTCATCTTATTAGAATTAATTGTCTAATTTTAAAAGGACATTCATTCTCGTTTTTATGTCAAATTATTGCGGGGGAGATGAGCCGAGGACGGTAGTTATACAGCTTTAAAGGTCTTTTGTTGAGAAGCTAAAAATTATGGTCACCTTCTCTACATGGTATGATAAACAAGCTTAGAAAGTAAATTTAACGGAGAATAATACATTGGAGGAAGGATATGACCGTTTTGTATTTAATTAATTCTATATAAAGATAAAAATATCGCCTTTATGAGTTTGTGTTTGGATCTCTTTCGTATCTGTAGCTATCAAAGTTGGTAAATTGACTCTATAATTAACATCATAAACTCTTAACTGTGGTAGTTGATGCCATTTTGAAGTCGCTTCTGAGGTATTTAATTGGATCTCGAATGGAATTATTTCTTTTTCCAATGGATTTATGGTTAAATTAGAAATTTGCTTTGTTCCTGAAATTAAATTGAAATGTCTGTTTTCTAATAACGAAGTTGAAAATGAAAAAACTTTTGAAGTTGGATTTTCTAAGATGAAAACTAATTTTAAATTCTTGTTATTCAAATTTTCAATCGATAGTAAAACTCTAGGATCTAATAAAGGTAAAGATAATTTCCATGGTTCATTGACATAAGTTGAAAGCTCATCTGAATCTTCCCGTTTATAATTGAATTGAAATTTCACTTCTAATTGAACGTTTCTATAGGTATGATCATCTAAAATTTCTGTATCTAAATAATATGAAGAAATTAATTTATTATCTATTTTTTCTTCTTTTTTCAAATCTTTGAATTCGTTGATCTTAATTTGTTCATTTTCTGCTTTTACAATTAACTCTTCATTGATTATATTAAGTGGAGTTTTCAAATCAATAAATGTACTGAATTTAAATAGCCAAAATCTAATTGGTTTTGAATCTAGATTTGAATTATCTTTTAAATTCAATTTTTTAGTATTGATTTCTTCTGTTGGGTCTTTTAATCTTGGTTGAATTGATACATTGATTTTAAATGGATCAATTATAATAAAGTTCAAATTCATTATTTTAAAACTTGGGATATCATAATCCTCATTAATAAAATAAGTTGATTTTAATTTGATTGTTAAATTATTATTATCTAATAATTTATAATCTTGTGGTATACTTAAACTTAAAATTTTATTATAACTTTTGTTTTTTTCTAAATTTTTTAATTTTAAAATCTTGGATTCATTATCATCATCCCACTTGTATGAGATCAAGTCGTTGTTTAATTCTAATTCTAGATTTAAATCAATCAATTCATCATCTTTATCTAAAATTTCTAAATTTAATTGTAATTTTTCTCCAATGATTATAAATTTTGGAATTTTCTTAAAATTAATTGAAACATTTGGAATTCTTGGTATAACATTGATAATTACTGGATCATTTGAATTTAAAATTTTCTTGTTATATTCATCCTCGTACCAAACAAATCTTTTTTGAAACAAATTTTTCCAAATCGGTATATTTAATTTAACTTTGAAAATTTCATTAAAGTTTAAGATTGAAGTAATTGAATTTACTTCATTAAACCCAATTTGTTTGGTTATTGGTAAATTAATTTGAATAATTTTTTCTTCATAAGGTTTAAAATTCAAATTCATGAAGCAAATTGAAGAATTTAAATTTTCATCAAATTTTAAATCACTAATTTTAATAAAACTTTGATTTGGTAGAGATGCATCATGTTTAATTAAAATTGATTGGAATGAATTACCATTGAAATTAATTGATAAATCATTTAAATTTGAAACCTTGATTAAATTATTTAATTTTGAAATTAAATTAATTTGTAAAACTGAATTATTTGATAAAGAAATTTCTTCATGTTTAAATAAAATTTTCGATTCAAATAAATCAAATGTTGAATCAGTTGTCGCATTGATAATAATTGGTTCATTATTATCAATTAATAAATCATTAAAATTAAATTTTGAGATTTCATTAAAAATATTTAAATCAATTAAATTTTCATTAATTAAACATAATTCCAAAAAATTTAAAATTGAAGAATAAATTTTCTTTAAATTAATTGAACATTTAAATAAGCTAAAATGAATAAAACCTAATAAGTAACCCCAATCATCTTCTTTAACGGAATCTAAAGTCAATTCAAAAAATTTAAAAGATTTTTCAAATTCATTTCTTTTAAAAAACTCTTGAGCAATTTCAAAATTAATTGAAGCAATTGTTCTATTAAAAGAATTATCTTTTTTTTGAAAAGCTAATTTTGCAAAAGTTAATAAATTAATTAAATCATCATTATTATTGAATAAAAAATAAGGATCTTTATTATCATTTTCTAAATTTGATCTTTTTTTATAATAATCAACAACTTGTAAATAAAGATAACCAGGATGAGGTAATAATAAAGGACTTAATCTATTTGAAACTGTGACATCAAATTTAAAAGGATAATCTGAAGGAATTAAACTTGTTGGAGCTAAGTCTGATAATTGAGCTAACCATTTATATTGAGAACCTAACCAATTTAAAGTTTGGAAAGAACTGTTTGAAATATCATTATTATTGAATAAAAAATATAAAACACTTTTAATATGAATATCAAATTTTCTAAAAGAAATATTTGGATATTCTAAATAAAAATTATTTCTAACAATATGAAAAACTGAAAAATCTAATAATAATCTAGAATTATACCAATTTTCATCATCAATTTTTAAATCTCCATTAAAAAGGTCAATTAAATTTTCGTAACAAGTCTCATAATGTTTTGAAGATTGATCATAATTACCTTTTAATTCATTTATAAATGCAATTTTTAAACAGTATTTAATTTCAATGTTTGATTTAGTATTGTTGTTATTATTAGTGTTATTATTATTACTAGTATCATTTAATTCAGAAATTAATTTCAAACGATCTTTTCTTAATTTTTTATCAATTAAAGAATAAAAATCTGAAGAACTTAATTTTATAATTTGTAAAATTTCTAAAGCAAAGATATTTAATTCTTTTAATTTAAAATCTGGAGATAAAACTAATAACCCATTTCTATTATTTAAACCGGTTTTTCTTCTAAAATTTTCAATTCTTGATTCAATTGATATTATTTTTGAACTTGTTATTATAATTAAAAGTTTAATATTTCTTTTTAATAATTGATTTTTTAAATTTAATATTTCTTCAATTAATAATTCATCATTTTTTTCATCTTCATTAATTTCATAAAATGATATAAATATAGTTGGAATTTGACATTGAAATTTATAAAACCAATTAATTGATATATTATTATTTGAAATTTCTTCATTATATTTTAGTAATTGATAATTATTTTCAATAAATTTGAATTTATAACGATGAGGATGTGTTGGTAATTGAGTTTTTGTAGAATTTGAAGACCAAAGAACACCATCTATATGGAATTTTCTCCATATTTTAATAAGATCTGTGACATGATTTAATTGTATTAAAGGAAAAGCTCTTATTATAGGATCACCACCAACTGAATCAGGAAAATTTTGTATAGGAAAATCATCATTGTGCAAACCTAAACCTTGAATGAATACCAGAGGGGATAAATGCTGTAGTAAATGGGGTGGATACAGTTCCATATAAACAAATATAAAAGAAGAAAAGGTTTACCCGCCAGAACAATTAAACCAAAAAAAACAAAGTTGCCACCAATAGGAATTTTAAATGAAAAGATTTTTACATTCAACAGTAAAGAAAATGTCAGAAGTTAAAATTGAAAGAATTGCTCCAGGTGATGGTGTTACTTTTCCTCAAGTTGGTGATAAAGTTACAATTCATTACACCGGTACTTTAGAAAATGGTAAAAAATTTGATTCTTCAAGAGACAGAAACTCACCATTTCAAACATTAATTGGTGTTGGTCAAGTTATTAAAGGTTGGGATGAAGCAATTCCAAAATTATCAGTTGGTGAAAAAGCAATTATTACTATTCCATACACTAAAGCTTATGGAGAAAGAGGTATTGCAGGTGTTATTCCACCATCAGCAACTTTAATCTTTGATGTTGAATTATTAAAGATTAACTAAATAATTAATTAATTAATTACTAGTCTTGTACTGTATAGTTAATACATGTATTACTTTATACTCCTGATTTCCTTCTTGAACTTCTTCTTGGTTGGCTTTTTGATCTTGTTTTTGTTTGTACATGTGGTGATATTGTTCCTGCTCCTACTGGTTTCTCTATTTTCTTTTTAACTTCCTCTTCGACACTTTGATTTCTTAATCTTCTAGATGCTCTTGTCGGTGATTTTGATATTTTTGGCTTCTTTGGTGATGGTCCTTGGTTTTTAGCTGGACGGCCTCTTCTTCTTGGAATTGGTTTCTCATCATCTTCAATTGCTTCTTCATTATCATCCTCACTTCCACTTTCTTCGCTTCCCTCTTTATTTTCCTCTTCATTTTCTTCTTCATTTTCTTCTTGTTCTTGTTCTTCTTGTTCTTGTTCTTCTTCTTCCTCTTCTTCTTCTTCTTCTTCTTCTTCTTCTTTTTCCTCGTCTCCTTCTTCCTCTTCTTTTACTTTAACTTCTTCTTCCTCTTCTTCTTGCTCCTCTTTTACTTCTCCTTTTTCATTCTTCTTCTTCTTCTTCGGTTTCTCTTCCTCCTCTTCATCAGAACTGTTACCGCCGTCTTCTGCTCTTGAAACCATTAACCCTCCATACTCTTCATACGGCAATTCAAATGTTTTTTCCTCCTCTTCTGATTCGCTATCATCTTCTAATTCATCCAATCCTTCTAAATCATACATCTCACTCAACCTTTCCCAAACGTCTTCTGCTCTTATATTCTTACCATCTTCATTCAAACTCTTCAAAATAGCAGTCATATGGAAATGTTTCCGTACACCTACTGGTTTATATTGACATAGCGCACGCAGCAGCTTCACTTCTTCTTCAACTGACCATTCTCTTACCGTCATTCTTTTTAATATTGTTTGTTTATCTTTTCCCAATTTCGACCTTAATTTCGAACAATAATTCCGGTTTAGGTTCGGTTTGTTGCGATGTTTAAATTTATTTGGTGTCCGGATGAAGTTTTTCTATTTTTTTTTTCTTTCAGTGAAAAATTCAACGATTCTCAATCAATCAAGCTTCATTAAAAGATGCCTAGAAAAGCTGAGTTGCTGAATAGTTTGACCAGAGGGAGGGTCAGAGCTTCTTGGAACAAATATAATCTTTTCAACTTGTATAAAAAAGGCCGTATTAATTTCCAAGGTCAAAACTTATATCAACAAAAATGGACTGCTAAACAAGAAACAAGATCTTATCATGGTGAATTTTTAACTGAAAATAGATTACAATCTCAATTCACTTCTAAATTAGAGTCAGTTGCCAACTTGGATGCTTCTTTAAGAGGTGAAAATAATATCCCAACTCCAATTCCTTTACAAACTTATGCAGAACTTGAAAAACGTTTAGATTTTGCATTATTCAGATCTATGTTTGCAAGTTCAATTAGACAAGCAAGACAATTCATCTTACATGGCTACGTCTCTGTTAATGGTATCAAAATTAAACAACCTGGTTACCATTTACAAAGTGGTGATGTATTTAACGTTTTACCTGAAAAAGTTTTATTAGCTTTAGGTGCTCAAAAACCAACTTTAAAAAATTCAATTAAAATTGATAACGTTCAAATTTCAAAATGGAATAAATATATTAATGATGCTAAAAATGATCCAAAAAAATTTTGGGATCAAAAACAATTAAATGGTGGAGTTTCTATAAATGAAGATAAAATTACTTCATTTAATAAAATCTTAGAATCTAATATGTTAAGAGATCAAAAGGAATTCAATAAAGATTTTGCATTATTAAAAGTCTTACAATTAGGTTTGAAAAATGATTTTAGTTCATTTTTTTCAAAACAAGCTTCTGAAAAATCTAGTGAAATCTTCAACTTTTTAACTAAAAAATTTAGTGTTGAATCATTAAAAGAAAAGTCAGATGATCAATTAAATGAATTAATCACTTCAATCTTCAATAAAGATTTAAAAGATTTTGATAAAAAATTCTCTGCTGATTTAAAACAATTAGTTGCAAACTTACAAAAAATCCATTGGGAAGATTTAAGAAAATCATCAACTTCAAAAAAATTACCAAAAGATTCAAAAGAAATCCCATATGATCCAAATTGGATAAGCGTCTTAAAAACTCACGAACCAATTAAAAAAGATGAAGTATTACAACATGAACATAAAGCTAAAATCAACTTACCATGGCAAAAAGGTTTATTCGGTAGACAAGAAGTTAAAAAGCCATACTTTACACCGTGGAAAGTTAGACCATTCATTGCTCCTTTTGCAATCTTACCTTCTCACATTGAAGTTTCCTTTGAAACTTGTCATGCAGTTTATTTAAGAGATCCAGTCGCTTTACCTGGTAAATCTGAAGTCATCACTCCTTTTAATCAATCCGTTCATGAAAGAGCTTATATGTGGTACATTAGAAGAATTAAAACTTCAAAACAATAGAAATTATGTATATAGTAATGAATATGTAAATACAATATATTCGTACTAACCAGCGTGTTCGACAACTTCACTGACTAATTTTCCTTCTTTGAAAGTGAATTTAAATTGTTCAGGAATGTTAACTTCTTTGAAATCGTCAATCTCTTCATCAGGGATGTTGACGTTTAGTGAAGTTGTGCTTGTTGTGTAAATCTCAGTTTCTAATGAAGTTTTACTTAAATAGATTTGTCCTTCATCTGACTTGTCAATTGAAATCTGTGGGATTTTGTCAATTATTTGTATACCAAATTTCTTAGAGTTGATTATTGAAATTCCTGAAATTGCGGAATCTAAAACCAATGCAACTTTTGTTGTGGAACTTAAAGAAATAGCATTGACTTTGCCTTTGATTTGAATAGTGGAGTTGGTAGAATCTGCAATGAAGACAGATTGTGAAAGCTCACCATTAATAACAATTTCATGGTTATCTTCAATGTTTTTAATGATCCATTTGTTGTCTTGTAATTCAATAACTGGTTCAGGCTTGCTTTTCAACGTCAAGGAGTTTGGTTTTTTTGGAATTGGTGGTGCTTTTTTACCGTTGGAGTTTTGTGAAGAATTTGATTTGGATCTAACAATTGAGGATTGACGTAATTCTGGGTTTTTATGTGTCATTTGAGACTTCTCAACTTTTTTCAATCCCTTAGTGATTCCTTCACCTTGGTTTAATTCTGAAAAGACAGCACCAATACCACCTGCTGGTTTTGATGATTTCTCATCGAAAAGATCGGCTGGAGGTGGTGGTGGAGGAGGAGGTGGACCACCAGCAGATGCAGCTGGTGGTGGTACTGGTTCTGCAGTTGCAGTTGCAGCTGGAGTTTCTTTTTGTAAATTGCTTGCAAAATCACCTCCATTTGGATTCCAAGTTAAGCCAGTTGTATGATATTGTTTAACATAACTTTTTAAACCTTCAAAAATATTTAAATATTCCTTAACCCAATCAACATTTTTGGCATCCTTTTCTTTGAATTCTTTCAAGACCTTATTTGTCCAAAATGTAGCAGAGTCTTTGATTTCTGGAATGAAAGAAACTGGGGTTTCTGTAAGAAACCAACTTAAAACACCAGTACCTTCAGCAACAGCATTTAAATGGCTGAAAAACTCAGATCTTCTGTTGTCATCTTTGAATTGGTTGATGTCTTGAATCAACTCTTGTAATGGTGACAATAATTTCGAAATTGATGGTGATGAAAAATCAGGTTTTTTAGATTCGCCAGCTGCTTTAATGAAATTGATTTGATATTTGAATGCATTTAATAATTTTAAAGCAATCTCTCCTACTGATTCGTTGATTTGTGATGATGTAGAAACGAATGGATCAACGTATAATTCAAGAAATTCATTGAATTCTTTAATTGATGCAGGTTCTTCAATGGATTCAGTAGCAACAGAACTAACAGCATTTGAAACACTTCTTGACACGATTGAAGGTGGAGAAATAGAGTCACGGTGCTTTGTGACGATACCTTCTAAAGCAGCGGTGGCTTTCTCAAGACGTGTGAATAATTCAGTGTATTTATCAGTTTCGTAGGACATTTTGGGTACTCAAATAATAACAAAAATCCCACAGATTTATTATTATTAAAATAGTCAGTGGTGCGTAACCTAATGAATTTAATGGGGTTTACATGATTGTTACATTGATTTTGATTACTACAATGGACTTACACTGTTTTATTTTTTCTAATTCCTCTTTTTCTGATCAAATTCACTAGATTTTGTGGCCTTTTTGTTCTTCGGTTGGCAATTCTCTCATATGATTGGTCCGAATAAATAATTGTGTTTGTATACAGTAGAGTGGATGATCAGCTGTGATTAGGTAATTAACAAGTATATTAATGGGTTGAGATTACTACTCCTATTTTGCTTAGTGCACTCTCAAGCTGTATTTGTGGGATTGCCAAAATTTTATGCCTCTGTGATATGAAAAAGTATTGATAAAAGAGTTCAATTTGAAAAAAGACAACAAAGACACTAAACTCAAATTATAGAGTGCAATTATACTTTCTCGGATCTCTACACCACAACTTTATACACCTAAAAAGCTCTCCAGCTCTTCAATCTGATTATATAATTCGGTATACACACTCCATCATCAAATCTCGACTTTAATACCAACTAATATTTATTTATCCACTCAATGACGACTGGATTCAGCACTCCAGACCAGTCACTTGCTCCCCGCAAGGTATACGACCTCAAGGACTACACTCCAACTACCCAAGGAGAACCTTTCACCAATTCAAAGAACGTTAATAGTAACACTGCAATTGCAATTGATTTTGGTGCACATTCAACTCGTGTTGGTTTTGCTAATACATCCTCACCTTCACACGTCTTCCCTACTTTACTTTCCAAGTGGCGTGACAGAAAGCTCCAGCAATCATACACTTTCATTGGTAATGACATTTATCTTGATCCATCAATTAAAGCCCAAGCAAAATCACCATATGATGGCCCATTTATAACTAATTGGGACTATGTTGAGTCCATGTTTGATTATGCTTTTCATCATTCTGGTGTAAGATCAAATGGTGGTGTTGATCATCCAATCATCATAAGTGAAAGACCTGCTGCATCTTTATTACAGAGAAAAAACTATTATGAATTATTATATGAAACTTATAACGTTAAGAAAGTTGCATTTGGTATAGACTCTTTATTCTCTTATTATCAAAATAATGGTCAAAATGGTTTAGTCATTGGTACAGGTTATGAATCAACTCACTTAATTCCTGTTCTTAATGGTAAACGTTTAATGAACGAAGCAAAGAGAATCAACTGGGGTGGTCATCATAGTAATAATTACATGTCAAGTTTATTACAATTGAAGTATCCTTATTTTCCAATAAAATTAAACACTTCACAAATTGATAATTTGATTAAAGATTATTGTTATGTTTCAAAAAATTATCAGGATGAATTAAAAGTTGCTTTAAATCTAGATAAATTAGAAGAATTCAATGTAACTGTTGAAGCTCCTTTTACTGAAGTTGAAAAAATTCAAAAGACTGAAGAAGAATTAGAAAAACAAGCTGAAAAAAGAAGAGAAACTGGTAGAAGATTACAAGCTCAGGCTCAACAAAAGAGATTAGAAAAACTAATCCAAAAAGAGCAAGAATTCGATTACTTTACAGCTTTGAAATTAAAAATTTCCTCTTTAAACAAAAAATCTCAACAATCAAAATATAAAGAAGAAGGTTTTGAAAATGAAGCTGATTTTAATAATTATTTAGCCGATTTAGATAAGTCTTTAAAGAAAGCAAGAAAGCAAGATATTGGTGAAGATGACGAATCAAATGAACCTCCTTCCTTCCCATTAGTTGATATTCCTGATGAAAATTTATCTGAAGATCAAATTAAAGAAAAAAGAAAGCAACGATTATTAAAGGCGAATATAGATGCTAGAAAGCGTGCGAAATTAGAAAAAGAACAAGAAAAGATAAGATTGCAGGAAGAAGCTGAATTGGATAAAAAAGAAAGAGAAAAGGATCTAAAAGGTTGGATTCATGATCGTAGAATGAAACTAAAAGCAATTGTTCAAAAGAGAAAAGATCGTCAAAAATTGAAAGAACAATTAAATGATAGAAAATCTTTAGCTGCTCAAATTAGAATGAAAAACATTGCTTCTTTAGCCTCTGATGAAAAAATAACAAGTTCAAAAAGACGTAGAAATGGTGCAAGTATTGATAATGATCCAAATGATACATTTGGTGCAAATGACGATGATTGGGCAATTTATAGGGATATTGCAAATATTGATGATGAAGAAATATTAGAGGATGAAGAACAACAACTAATTAAATTAGAAAAAGAGCTATTAGAGTTTGATCCAAACTTTACTGAAGAAGATACTTTAGAAGCTCAATATGATTGGAGAAAATCAACCTTACATTTATTCTATAGAGGCCCAAGACCTTTTGATTCTGAAGATTCGCACGAAAATCATCAAATTCATTTGAATATCGAGAGAATTAGAGTTCCAGAAGTTTTATTTCAACCAAGTATTGCAGGTGTTGACCAAACTGGTATTATTGAAATTGGTGAAAACCTATTATTAACTTCTTTGCAGGGTAAAGGATTTTCTGGTGATAGTTATAACGTTTTACAAGATATTTTTTTAACTGGTGGTCAAGCTTTATTCCCAAACTTTGCTGATAGAATTTATTCTGAATATAAACAATTCTTACCAGTCGATGCTCCTTTAAAAGTTAGATTGGCAGATGATCCTTTATTAGATGCTTGGAAGGGTATGGCAAAATGGTCAAATACTCAAGAAGCTCTAAATTCTTATGTTACAAAACAAGAATATGAGGAATATGGTCCTGATTATATTAAAGAACATAATCTGGGTAATGCAAGTGTTCTGGAATAAATATATTAGTCCTACATAAGTTTGTAATTCATTATCTTCTTTTTTATTTAATATACACTTAGATATTTACATCTTTCTATTTTTTGATTGAATTTGGATTTATACCTTTTTTCTTTAATTGCTGAGTTCTTGTCTTTTCAATTAATTTTTCATCTTCTTCATCTTCGAATTTAGCAAAATCATCGTTAATTAAACCTTCTTCTTCAGCTTCAGCTCTTGCTAATGATTCTTTTTCTTTCGCACCAGCTTTACTAACATCGTGTGGAGATGCTGCGATTTTCTTCAACTTGGCAACGTAAAACCCATCAACGTTATAAGTATGTGGGTAATAACGTTTTGTCAATTTCAAACTTGGATGGAAATTTTTACCTCTAAAACTGGTAAAACCATCTTTACCAATTTCTATACCTGAATCAACTAATTTAACATTTGGTCTTTTTCTTAATGCATAATCAACAACTGCTTCATTTTCTTCAACCATAACTGAACAAGTTGAATAAACTATATAACCACCGGTTGGAGAATTGGCATCAACTGAATCGATTGCTGATAAAATTAATTGTTTTTGTAAATGAGGAATTTGAATAAAATCTTTTTCTGTTCTTGAAACTTTAACGGATTCATCTTTGGCAATAACACCAGTACCTGAACATGGAGCATCTAATAAAATTCTGTCAAAACCACCAATAACTTTTGGAAATTCTCTTGCATCATAATTACACACTATAGTATTCTTACAACCTAAACGATGGATGTTAGCAATTAAAGATTTTGTTCTTGCTTTATTTGAATCATTTGCAAAAATACAACCAGTATTTTTCATTAATGCAGATAAATAAGTTGTTTTACCACCTGGAGCAGAAGCCATATCCAAAACACGTTCATTTTCTTGAGGGTCTAAAGCCATACAAGGTAAAAATGATGAAGCAGCTTGTAAAATGTAATGACCAGCTAAATATTCTGGAGTTGCACCAATTGGAACTTGAGAATCAAAAATTTGTAAACCAACCTTGGTCCAAGAGCCAATTGGTTGCAAATTAACACCTCTATTAACTAAAGTTTGAGCTAGATCACGACGTCTTGTTTTTAAAGTGTTTGTTCTAATTGTAATTGGTCTTGCAATTTCATTTGCTTCAAAAAATTCCATTGCTTCAGATGGAGAAAATAAATTAAATAATTTTTCAGCTAAGAATGGACTATAACCAAAGTAATCACAAATATCTTGTAATAGTCTTTCAGTGTATTGAGCTCTTGATTTACCTTCTTCTGCAAGGTTTTTAAAATCTTCTAAAACTTTGACAATTTCAATCATTCTTGTTCTTAGTAAAGTTAAATCTTTTGGACCAGAGTTTTCAACTTCTAATTCAGCTTCAGTTGGCAAGACTTGAGCTCTTGGTTGGATTTTGTCAGATTCTTTTAATTCATCTTCTGCTTCTTGTTCTTCTAAATCTGCTTCTTGGTCTAATTTTGCAGAATATGCTTCCATGTTACGAGCATTAATATCTTCTAATTCTTCTTCTGAATCGTCATCTGACCACATTGGTTTTTCACGTTGGTCTTCATCAGAATCATAAAATTCTTCTTCAACATCAAATTCATCATTTAATTCTTCTTCTTCATCAGATTCATCAAATAAAGATTTTTTAGCTTTTGACAATTCTTCTAAATCAACTTCAGGTAAGTCTTTTTCAGCTTCTTTTTGTCTTTTATAAATTTCTTTTTCATCATCAGAATCAATTTTTTTAGATTTCTTACTCTTTTTTGGCTTTTCAATTGATTTTTTTGGTTCAGAAACTGATTCAGATCTCTTTCTCTTCTGATCTTTTTTTTGTTTCTTAGCTTGGAACTCTTCGATAGAAGGAGGAGCTGCTTGTTTATTCTTATGACGTCTGCTACCCATCTTTAATTAACTTCGAATTAAATTTATAATAGAAAAAATTTATATAGAAAAAAAAGTATTTAAAAATTTTGCGATGAGGTTACCCGGAATCTTGATTTCTTCAATTTATATGTTAATTTGGTCAAATGAAGGGTGTTGTTCTTTATATAGTGATAGTTAAAGACAGTGATACCAATATGTTATTTCTTTCTTCCTTTTTCTTGCACTTTATTCCCATCTTATTCCATTTTATATGGCCTCACAGAAAAATTGTATGCGATGAGCTACAATCATTTATCGCTAAAATAATTGGTAGAAAGTTTCTATGCAAATATCATTGTATTATGATCAACAATAGTTGAGACAGAAGGCTCTTCGCTATCTAGACGTTTAACTTCTTCCTGGAAAAGCGCAAAAGATGATCCTTCACCTGAAGATTTAGCGGCTTTAATAGCTGCAGATATTAGAGCGACTCTGAATGATAACTTTAGTCTTCAAATGGAAGAGGGTTCGCTTCTTTATAACTTCATTGATGATCCTGATATTAGATTAGTACATAAAGCATTCTTCCAATTAGATGTATTTGACAAGGTAAAGCTTCTTTTTAGCGCTTAAAAGTTGGATACCGGTTTTAGGTTAAGCTCATTTGAAGAAATATGAGATTATATTTACGATGTTGAATTTGTTAATGAGCTCAAGCAAATAAGCTTATCCAATCCAGTCAAAATAGCCAAATCAAAAGCCCAAAACTTTTAACTTTTGGAACTTTAAAAATTATTGGGTCTTACATGAAAGATGATATAGAAGAGTGTGAAAAAATCCACACTAGAAAATGTTTGATTCTTAGATATGAGGAAAATTACCCACAAAAGTTTACCAAATTAACTATTTCTAATGCAATGGAGCAAATTGAATATGTTTCAAAAATTGGGATTTATCATCAAGATTTAAAAAAATTGTTCAAACTTGCTTGTATCATCTTCTAATGAACCAATAATAATTGATTATGGTTGTGTTACTATATTTGATGAAAAAGATGATACTCTTGTTCTAAAATTTAAGAAATTGATGAAGCAAGATCTGCTTGAAATGATCCCTTACTTTTTCGAATATTACAATTTGCCACTATAATTATTAATTCACATATATCACTAGCTCAGATTACTTGCTCATAATTATATAGAGCTTTGTACTTGTAACTATTCAAATAAGTGGTATAAGCATTGAGTGGCCTTACCGAAAAGTTTGTTAAAATTTTAATTTTTTTGATGCAATGAGCTTCATCTATTTGTTACTGTTTTATTCACTTTCAAGATGGAATCTGCCCAATTCATCGAGAGAGAAACTCATATAAAACATGATCTACATGCTCTTGTACGTCTTCCGTCAGATGGTTTGAAAATAGTGGAGTTAAAAGCTGGTACTTCTATTAATTTAGGTAAATTTGGTATATTTGATATTGATGAAATCATTGGATTCCCATTTGGACAAAGTTTTGAAGTGTTAGATGATAGAAAAGTTCGTCCTATTGCATCTACCACCTATGGTAACAATGCTGAAGAAGAAGAAGAAGAAGAAGAGTCCGAAAATTCAACTCCAGCACCAACCACATTAAACGAAAAAATTGATTATTTAAAGAAATTGAACGTTTCGAGTAGCGAATCAAATAAAGAATTGATTGATATTGGTAATTCTACACAATCTTTATCTATGGAAGAAATTGAAACTTTAAAAAAGAATGCATCAGGTTCAAATGTTGGTGAAGCAATTATTGATAAATTAATTAAATCTCATGTTAACTTTAAATTAAAGACAAAGCATTCTCAAGAGAAGTACTTGATTAGAAAACAGCAGAAATTTTTAAGAAGGTTCACGGTTGAATACCTTGGAGCTTCTGAATTATTACAGTATTTTATTGAAAAAGAATCAAATAAAGTTTTAGACATGAGTGAAGAAAGTTTAGGTTTAATGTTGAGTTTAGCTAACATTCAGCCAAATGGTAGATATTTGGTTATTGATGAAACTGGTGGTGTCGTTATTAATGCTTTAATGGAAAGAATGAGAGGCCAAGGTGAAATGTTAGTGATACATGAAAATGAACATCCAAATCATAGTGCTTTAGTACATACAGACTATCCAATTGAATTACAAAAAAAAATGATTAAAACAATAAATTTTTTACAATTTTTAGAACCTGAAAATGAAAAAATCCAATGGAATGATTTATCAAAAGAAGAATTAAGTGAGATGAAAACAAATAAAAGATCTCATTATTATAGAAGAAAGCAAAATTCAATAGATATTAATGAAGCTATTGAAAACTCGGAAAAGGGTAACTTTGATGCTTTGATAATTGCCTCAACTTTATACACTCCTACTTTATTAGATAAACTAATCGATAAAGTTGGTGGTTCAAGACCAATTATTGTTTACTCTCAACATAAAGAAACTTTAGTTGAAACTCAAATTCAATCTTTAGATAATTTAAAATTATTAGCCCCAACTATCCATGAATCAAAATGTCGTCCATATCAAACAATTCCTGGTAGATTACATCCTTTAATGTCAATGAGAGGTGGTGGTGGTTATGTTTTTTCTGCTTTAAAAGTCTTCCCAATTGAAAAAGGTGTTCAGGCTGTTGGTCGTGGATTGAAAAAACGTAGAGTTGAAGAAGAAGCAAAAGAAAAAGAAGTTGAAATGAAAGATTAATCTCTACGGTCATTTTATATCTATATTATTAATAAAAATTTCTTCTGTTCTAATGAACGTAACTAATATACAAATTAAGCTTTTTCACCAACCCATTTTCTGGCGTTTCTGAATAATCTGATCCATGGACCGTATTTCTCCCAGGTTTCAGTTTCTTTAGATGGATAGTATGAATTAGATTCTAATCTAACACATCTTTCTGGGTGTGGCATCATTGCTAAAACTCTACCATTTGGAGTTCTAATACCAGTTATACCATTTGGTGATCCATTTGGATTAAATGGATAGTTTTCGGTAACATTACCATAATTATCAACAAATCTAATTGAAGTTAAACCATCTGATTGGAATTTAGATAAAGATTCTTCATTATCAAAAGAAGCATAACCTTCACCATGAGCAACAGCAATTGGGAATTTAGAACCTTTCATACCTTGTAAGAAAATATTTGGAATTTCAGTTGAATCATTAACAATTTCAACCATAACAACTCTGGCTTCATATTGTTCAGAAATATTTTTTTCAAAAGTTGGCCAGTTTTCTGTACCTGGAATTAATTCTTTGATTTTTGATAAAAATTGACAACCGTTACAAGCACCAAACGCAAAAGTGTCTTCTCTCAAGAAAAATTTAGAAAACTCGTTTCTTGCTCTTTCATTATATAAGACTGACTTAGCCCAACCCGATGCTGCACCTAACACATCACCGTATGAAAAACCACCACAAGCTGCAAAACCAACAAAGTCATTTAATGAAACTCTACCAGTGATAATATCAGTCATATGAACGTCGACTGAAGTGAAACCAGCTTGTTCAAAACACCAAGCCATTTCCATTTGACCATTAACACCTTGTTCTCTTAAGATTGCAACTTTTGGTTTAGTTGAATATTGAGAAATGTTCAAGCTATCTTGTGGTTCAAATGTCAATTTATATGAAATACCCGGATCTTGATTGTCTTCAATTGCTTGGAATTCTTGATCGGCAGATTTTGGATTATCTCTTAATCTTTGTAATTTATAAGAAGTTTCAGCCCAAGCTTGTTGTAATTTTGATCTTGATGATTGATAAATTTCTTTACCATTGAAATTAACTGTGATTGATTGTTCTTTATTGAAAGCTGGTTCACCGACAATTGAAATAAATTCATTTGATAAGCCTTCTTTTTCAAAAATCTTAACGAATAAATCATATTTGGATTTTGGGATTTGGAAAACAGCACCTAATTCTTCATTAAATAATGAAGTTAATTCATCATCATTTGATTTTAAGTTGATGTTTAAACCAGATCTACCAGCAAAAGCCATTTCTAATAAAGTGACAATTAAACCACCATCAGATCTATCATGATAAGCTAAAACTAAATCATCTTGTTCATGTAATTTAATGATTGAATTCAAGAATGATTTTAATACGGAAATATCATGAACATTTGGACATTCATTACCAACTTGTTTGTAAACTTGAGCTAATGCAGAACCACCTAAAGCTTTTGAAACGTTCTTTGCTAAATCAACTAAAACTAAAACGGTTTCTTCATTTGATTTAATTAATTGTGGAGTCCAAGTTTTTGAAGTATCATTAACTGGAGCAAAAGCAGTGATAACAACAGATAATGGAGCAGTAACTTCTTTATCATCCCATTTCATTTTCATTGACATGGAATCTTTACCAACTGGAATACCAATTCCTAATTCAGGACATAATTCTAAACCAATAGCTTGAACGGCTTCATATAATTTTGAGCCTTCACCTAAATGAGAGGCTGGAGACATCCAATTAGCAGATAATTTGACAGAATCTAAACTTTTAATATTAGCAGAGAAAATGTTTAATAAGGATTCAGCAACTGATAATTTTGCAGAAGCTGAAGCTGAAATTAAAGCTAAAGTTGGTTTTTCACCCATTGCTAAAGCTTCACCTGTTGAGACGATGGTTTCACCTAAAGAAGTAGCAGTAACACCGACGTTAGAAACAGGAGTTTGCCATGGACCAACTAATTGATCACGATCAATTAAACCAGTAACAGTTCTATCACCAATGGTAATTAAGAAATTCTTTGAACCAACAGCAGGTAAATGTAAAACTTTATCTAAAGCTTCATCAAATTTGATTGAAGTTAAATCAACTGGTTTTAATTTTAATGGGGCAGTTGTTGTAGTTCTTGACATTTTTGGAGGTTTACCAAATAAGATTGACATTTCCAAATCAATTGGAGTTGTATTTAATAATCTATCGGTTAAGACTAAACGTTCTTCACTTGTGGCATGACCAACAACAGCAAATGGAGCTCTTTCTCTTTCACAGATTTCTTTGAAAGTTTCTAAATCTTGAGGAGCAACACCCATAACGTAACGTTCTTGGGATTCATTACACCAGATTTCCATTGGAGACATACCAGGTTCTAAAGATAAAATATCTCTTAATTCGAATCTGGCACCTAAGTTATTATCGTGCACTAATTCTGGTAAAGCGTTTGATAGACCACCAGCACCAACGTCATGGATTGATTGAATTGGATTTTGAGTACCTAATGCAACACAAGCATCAATAACTTGTTGAGCACGACGTTGCATTTCAGGATTACCTCTTTGAACAGAAGCAAAATCTAAATCGGCAGAACCTTCACCAGAAGTGATTGAAGAAGCAGCACCACCACCTAAACCAATTAACATACATTGACCACCTAAAACGATTAAGTTTGAGCCTGGTGTAATTTTATGGTTTTTTAAAGCTAATGAAGGTCTAATTGCACCCATACCACCAGCAATCATAATTGGTTTATGGAAACCTCTGATTTCTTCTTTGTCTTCAGAATTAGTAACTGTTGTTGTTAAAGTTCTAAAATAACCGTTAATACAAGGTCTACCAAATTCGTTATTGAAAGCAGCAGAACCAATTGGAGCTTCAATCATGATGTCTAAAGAAGAAGCAATATGGTTTGGTTTACCAATGTTTAATTCCCAAGATTGTTCAAAATCTGGAATTAATAAATCAGAAACGGTAAAACCAGATAAACCACATTTTGATTTTGAACCTCTACCAGTAGCACCTTCATCTCTAATTTCACCACCAGAACCAGTGGCTGCACCAGCGAATGGAGAAACAGCAGTTGGATGATTATGAGTTTCAACTTTAACTAAAGTTTGAACTTTTTCTTTTTTTGAAGTCCAAACTTTAGATTTTGGATTTGGTTGATAAAAGTAAGCGTCAGGACCTTCAAAAACGGCAGCATTGTCACTATAAGCACTAATTGTAAATTGAGGGTTTTTTTCTTCAGTGTTTCTAATCATTTTAAATAAACTTAAATTTTTTTTTTCACCATCAATTTCCCAGTCAGCATTGAAGATTTTATGTCTACAATGTTCTGAGTTGACTTGAGCAAACATAAATAACTCCACATCAGTTGGATTTCTACCAATTTGGACTGTAAAAGCTTTAACTAAATAATCAATTTCACCTTGATCTAAAGCTAAACCTAAGATTTTATTTGCAGATTCTAATTTTTCTTTTGGTTTTTGAGATAAATCAACTTCAACTAAAGGTTTTGGTTGGTGATGAGCGAATAAATCGTCGTAAACTGGAGCTTTTTCAATGAATAAAGTCTGAGTCATTCTATCATAAATTGAATTTAAAGGGCTACCATTTGAAACGTAATCGATTAAAGGAAATCCACGACGAACTTTGATTAATAAGGCTAAACCTCTTTCGACTCTTTGGATGTAATCATCTAAACCACAAACTGAAGTAATATTGGTCGCTTTTGAAGACCATGGAGAAATGGTACCAGATCTTGGTAAAATTCTAATGATATAAGAATCTTCATCTTCTGATTTTAAGCTTTCAGTAGAAGTTGAAACTTTAACCAAGTCTTGAATTAAACGATCATTTAAATCTAAAGGATGATCATATTTCAATAAAATATTTAGTAAATTTAAATTCTCATCATTTAAATCTTGCTTCAAATCAACGTAGTGAATGTAAGCAGAACGGATATCAGTGACAACAGATGAGTTAACAGCAGTGTTGATATCGTTGGTCAAGGTGTTAACCCTGAAAGTAGATAGAGCTTGTGGGCCAGGTAAAACGAGTAAAGACATCTAAAAAATTAGCAAAAAGAAAAGACCAAAAAAATTGGGTTATCAGTATTGACAATGCAATCCAACTCACTCTAAATGAAGATCTCAGGATTCTTCGATCGTTCACAGTCGAAACCAAACGAAAGTTTTGTGAAATTAAAATTAAAATTAAAGTCAAATTTTTTTATTCGACTCGGTTTCGCGAACATGATGGTTGTTTATGTCAGCGATGAGCTGAAAATTTTAAGTGTATTAAGAAAAGGTTTAATTTAATTAAAATGGCACAAGCAGCATTGAAAGTGAAGAGTAAAGTGAAGCCTCGTGAAAGGGTCACCAAGAAACAGATGAACCCAAAAAAAGCAGCACCAAAGATCTTGAAACCAAAAAATAAAACGTTGGCACAGATTGCTAAATTAAATAAAGTCTATTCAGTTACGGAATCTACAGAGAAGTTGATCTCATCCAGAGTGGGTCATTTAGAGTTGTTGAAAGGTAGTAGAAGAGAGTTAGAAAAAGCTGAGAAGGAGAAGAAGAAGAAGGAGAAGAAATAATAATATATGATACGTTTATTCAACTCTTGTAAACAATGGTGTAGAGTCCTTTGAAGCCTCCTTTGGTAGGCTTCTTGTTTCTGGAGTGTACTTGATAGGAATGTAATAATCTAATAAAATATTCTGGATTACAGAGAATCCATTCGAACTTATCCAGTATAAGACTAATGCAGTTGGTGCTTGAGTACTAATTGTCATTAGGAACACCACACTTAATCTTGAAATATTAATTAAGGAATCAAATGCAGTTATTCTATTAGATCTCTTCACATTGAAATCTCTCATCTTGAAAGTTTTGAAATTCCATTCAATGTTACTTAATGCTAATGTACCTAAAACAATTGGTAATACTGAATATTGGTCTAATACCGTTAGATCTTGAAACCAGAACAGCCCTTCATATAATAATGAAGAATCTAATGGATTAGTAGTAATCTCATTCCATCCACTTAAATCTCTGAACGTTGCACTCATTAGAATCCATAATGGAATTTGGAAAACTGGTAATATAAAATTCTTGTACATTTCACATCCATTTTCTTTAAATATTCTTTTCTGTCTTTCTCTACGTTCTTTAATGCTCAACAGCATGATTTGTTCATACGTTAAACTTGCTGCTTTACCCATTGGTAGATTTTTATTTTCTTTACTTTTGGCTTCTTGTGCCCTTGATGCTAACTTCAATCTCAGTATTGGGCCCATTGAGTTAATGATTGGTCTTAGTTCTGCTTGCTTCTGTGTTCTTTTCCTTTGCAATATAGCTAACGGTAATGTCCATATACTTCTTAATGTTACTGTTGTTATTGGGATTAAAGCCCACCATGGAATACCTGAAAATTCATGGAAGGAACTCAAAGAAGTTGATAATGTGGAAATCAGTTCAGTTGGTGATGATATGAAAGTCCTTTTTTGTCTTAAAATGTTGGATTTTATTAAATTTGAACGAATTCTGATCATTTTGGATAAAAGTGAAATTTTTTTCGTTGGAAATATTTATCAATTTATTGTAGTTATTTTACTTATTACTTATTTATACTTATCTATGGTATTTATTACTTCTTTATTATTTTATTATTATTCATTTATACTTATTTACTCATTCATGCTCATTTATTGATTTTTCTTCATTATTCACTTATTACTTTATAAGTTGCTTTTCCTCTTATGCTATTACTTGGAGAAATACAATACAAAATACTAAAATACATACATTCTACTATACAATCCACTCTCAAAATCCTAATCTGTTGCAGTACCATCTCTTGGTCTGTAGTTTGGTATATTCTCAGCAATATCAGCAGGTAATCTACCTGCAACTTTAACAGCATACAATCCAGGCAAGTAATTAGTGACTCTCAACCACTTAGCAACCCAAGAGTTCTGTGGCTCACCAATCGCAACTAAACCTTCGAAAGTTGGTGATGTTGTTTGAAGACCTTGATCTAAAATATCAGCACAATTAGGACATCCTTCCTCCTGGAATCTCTGTATACAGCAGTTAGTACAACATTAAGAATACAAGCACTCACAGCTACTCACCCTTGCTGACTCCACAATCCCACATAACATACAAGCTCTGTTGGAACTCATTTTAATTACTTGATTAAATTTTTTCCCGGACTTGTTCTTCTTCTTATTGTAGTGTTGGTGGTCAATGCCTGAGGACTCTGCCTCCAAGATCGGTGCCTCTACTGCCGGAATCAGGGCACTGATGTATCAATTGACTTCGTTTTATCTGAGAACCCCCGTTAAGCTTTTCAGACCAACAAGAATCGACTATATGGCCATCACAAGAATCTTTGTAGAGCCAAATCCAAATAACAAATACTGGAAAAACTCATCTTTGGGCATATTAGTACAGGCAATAAAGAAATATGGATGGAATTTCATACCTGAGAAAGTTTTACCTCCATTATTTGCAAATTCTTTAACTGGTGTGGTTTTATATACTTCATATTTATCTGCATTGGATCATGAAAATGTGACCGTTTGGAATACTTTCAAGGCTGGTTGGATTGCTGGTTCTTGTCAGTCTTTAGTTGCTGCTCCCATTGATGCTATTTACTTGAGATCTTCAACAAATGAAATATTAAATGGGAAACATAATAATCTGTGGCAATTCAGTTGGATGAAATTAAAACAAATTGGATTTATAGGTGTCTTTGCAGGTTTTGGTTTAAGTTTAGTTAAAGAGAGTATTGGATTTGCGTTTTATTTCTCAATCTTTGAATCAATTAAGAATCAAGGTTTTCAGTTAACAAAAGATTTGATATTAAGTTATGATAACTTATTTAAAAGAAAAGAAAACCATGATTTCAAATTTTTGAAAACTATTTATATATTCGTGGGTGGTATAACTGCCTCTTTCACTCTCTTATCTTTACAATACCCAATTTCAAAATTTCAAAATTTACATTATTCAAGATTAGAAGCTTTTGATCTATTCAATAAGAACAAAAACTGGTTCAGGTTATATTATCATTCTTATTTAGATTCTTTTGACCATTTAATCTTCATCAGAAAAAATTCGAAATTATCTTGGTTTAATTATTTATACAAAGGATTTAAATTACAACTGCTGAACTCTTTGCCCGGTATGGTGGGTGGCTTAATAACACTAGAGATACTGAGAACCAATTTAGCAGATTGATATAGATTTATTTAATAGAAATGCAATCAGCATTGTAGATTTGATTTGTAGTTACCTGAATATTATGTTATATTGATATATATTTGAATATAACAAACAGCCCGATCCAGACTTATATATCAAATCCGATATAGTGTAACGGCTAGCACGGTTCGCTTTCACCGAGCAGACCGGGGTTCGACTCCCCGTATCGGAGGATTTTTTTTCTTTTTATTAAATTGATCTATCTTATTTGGAAGAATTTTGGTTCTTGTTGTTTGATTGTATGGCTATAATTGTTATTGTAATTGATCTGACCTTCTGAATTGTTTACTTTTCGTTTTACTCCTTTTTTGTTCATTTCTTTTTGTTTCTTTCCCTGTTGTTTTTTGAATTTCATCTATTTTTTCACTTTAATTTACTCCTGCTCTTTAAAGATGAACATTCTTAATAAAGACAAGGATTAATATCAGCTCCTTATAGCTCAATTGCTTCTTCAGTTGTCCAATTTAATCGGCTCTGAGTTTATGTGTCAAAATATTTTATACCGAATCTCCACATTTTTGAATTAATATAAAAAGAGACTGAATATCCTTTGAAATTATAAAGTTAAAGATGGAATTGATTAGAGAAAGAGAGAAAGAAAGATCACAATGCTCCTTCCCAATTAGGGAATTGACTTATTTCCTTGATGGCTCAAAAGAAGAGACTGTAATTGCTGAATCTATTATGAAAAATTTTGAGAGAGATCCTGTCTTTAAAATTAAAGATTTTAATTTAAACTTGAATGAAAAAAGAGAATTGACTTTCAAAAGAATCACCAAAATATTACCATATAGCTTAAATGATGATTATTTGGTTTTTTTAAAAAGAATTCAAATTTTAGGTATATTTGACGGTGCAACTTTAACAAGATTTGGTGTTCATTATGGTTTATTTTTACAAACTTTGAAAACTTTAGGTACTGATGAACAATTTAACCATTGGGCTAATTTAAAAGGTGGTTCAAATTTAAATAAATTCTATGGTTGCTTCGGTATGACAGAACTTGGTCATGGTTCAAACGTTGCGAAGTTACAAACTGAATCAACTTTTGATCCAAGCACTGATGGTTTCTATATCAATACTCCTCATTTAAACGCAACCAAATGGTGGATCGGCGGTGCTGCTCATTCTGCTACTCACTGTGTCGTTTATGCAAGATTAATCTCAAATGGTAAAGACTATGGTATCAAAAATTTCATTGTTCAATTGAGAGATTTTAATGGAGAATTATTACCAGGTATCGCAATTGGTGATATTGGTAAAAAAATGGGTAGAGATGGTGTCGATAATGGCTGGATTCAATTTTCAAACTGTTGGATTCCAAGATTCAATATGCTATCAAAATTTACTCAAATTAATTCAAAAGGCGAAGTCACTTTACCAAAATTTGAGCAATTAAGTTACACTGCGTTGGTCAATGGTAGAGTTAGTATGGTTAGTGATTCTTTCCAAGTTGGTAAAAAATTTATAACTATTGCTTTAAGATATGCTACAATTAGAAGACAGTTTGGTAATATTAATGGCTTAGAACAAAAAATCATTGATTATTCTCACCACAGAAGAAGGTTGTTCCCTTTATTGGCTTCTATCTTTGCAATTAATTCTTCTTCAATTGAAGTTTTAAAATTCAATCAATACTGCTCTGATCTAATTTCAAATAATGAATTAAATGAAGCTATCCCAAATTTGAAAGATTTGTTCATTTTGAGCGGTGGCTTAAAAGCTTTTGCAACTTGGGAAGTTTGTAAAATTATTGATGAATCAAGACAAGCTTGTGGTGGTCATGGTTATTCTGCTTACAATGAATTCGGTAAAGGCTATGATGACTGGGTCGTTCAGTGCACTTGGGAAGGCGATAATAACGTTTTGACTTTAACTTGTGGTAGATCAATGATTTCTCAATATTTAGAATTTGAAAAAACTGGTAAAATTGGTAATTATTCAAAATACTTAGCTGATAAAGATCAAAAACTCAATATTGATTTGAATAATATTGAATCAATTATTAATCATTGGGAAATTTTATCTAGAAAATTAATAATTTCAACAACTAATAAATTCAAGATTTTACTAAAATCAAATGATAAAGAATCTTCATTTGAGAAAATTTCAAGAAATAGATTTGAAATTACTAAAATTCATACAAATCTAATCATTTTAAAGAGTTTCAATGATAGAATTAAGCAATCGAATCCTGAAATTAAATCAATTTTAAATTTATTATTATTGTTATTTTCATACTCCAAAACTGTTGAAAATTTATCACTGTTTTATTCTTTCGAAATATTTGAAAATGGTATTTATCAACAATTAAATGAATTGATTGATGAAACAAACGAAAAATTGAGACCTGAAATAATAGGTTTAACTGATTCTTTTAACTTGTCCGATTTTTTCATTGGTGCTAAAATTGGTAATTATAATGGGAATTTATATGAAAATTATTTCGAATTCGTTAATAATGAAAACCCAACAAGTTATAAACCTCATTATTTCGACAATGTTCTAAAACCTTTCTTACATAGAGAAATTTAACGTTGTATTTTATCAGTCTTGCAGATCTGTAGTTACCGAAAAAAGATTTGAATTATTTACAAAATGAAATAATATGATTCAATTACCTTAATCTAGCCTTTATCTTCTTCGTTTTATAGTTCTGTACTAAACTATAAAGTCTTTAAAGTATAACTAACTTTTATGTGTCAAAATTATGTTGTTTTCATCCAAACACCAAAAAATAAAAATCAACAAAAAAATACGTGAAGAACGAATTTGTATTGGTAAATAACTACAAATTCAATAAAAACTTCAATGTCGTCCGATATTCTTGATGTTCTCAGTATTGAGAGGGGCCATAAGAAACAGAAAGTTGAGCAACCAAAGGCGAAGCCTCTAACAGGTATTAATAGAGAACTTTATGAACTACTTGGACAAAATACACCTCCAGTGCCAGTTAGAAATCAACAAAAATTTAAAGATAGATTGAATGCACTTGCTAAGCCTGCATCCTGGAAATGGACAGCATTCAAAAATGGTGCTAGAAGTGACGATTTAAGATTGCATCATTGGGTTAAAGGGGAGATTAACATTGATAATCCATATAAATTTGAAAAATACAATATTAAATTAAACATACCAACATTTACAAAAGAAGAATATGATTTATTAAACGATGAAGAAAATAAGGATGAGAGCTGGGATTATGATGAGACCTGTTATTTATTTGAATTAGCTAATGCATTTGATTTAAAATGGGTAATTATTAATGATAGATATAATTATGAAAATAAAGAAAGAACTTTAGAAGAATTACAAGAAAGATTCTATTCAACTTGTCAAAGAATCTTAATTCATGAAAATGAAATTGATGAGAGTAGTCAAAACTCAAATTTAATAAGTAATTTGAATTTTAATAAAAATAAAGAAGTTGCTAGAAAATTATACTTGAATAGATTATTAGAAAGATCCCCTGCAGAAATAGCAGAAGAAGAATCTTTATTAATTGAAGCTAAGAAATTTGAAGTCACTGCTAAAAAGACAATCTCTGAAAGATCTTCTTTATTACAATTATTAGATTCTCCACAACCAACCGGTTCAATAAGTCAATATTTATCCTCTCAAGGTTTAACTCAATTATATAACTCTTTGATGACCGAGAAGAGGAAAAGAAGAATAGACTCTCCTGCCCCTGAAAATCCTTTAACTGCTTTAAACGAAAAAATCAAACAACAACAACTATTAAAGCAAAAACAATTACAGAATGAAAAATACGAATTACAAAAGAAGAAGAAAGAAAACCCAATTTATACTTTATTTGCTAAGAATTTAACCCCACAAGAAGAAGAGTCTTTTGGTATCAAGATTCATGCTGAAAAAATTTCTTTGGGTGTTACTTTAAGATCTTCAAAAATCACAACTTATAAACAAGGTGTTCAAACTAAAATATCAGGGGTCTTAAATGAATTAGGGTTAGGTAAAAAGCCTGTCTTAATTACTGAAAAAGTCGTTAAAAAACAAGAAGAATTATTAAAAACAATAAATACAATGCTGGACTTAAAGAGACAATTGGACAAATTGGACGCGGAATCTAGAATATTGAAATAAATATACTAATAATAATTTAAATGTATATTTGATCGTTATCTTCGTAATCTTCGATTAATGTTATAAATCTATTGTATTCTTCATTCATTATAAATTTTAATTCATTAATTGAATATTTTTTACCATTGCTGGTTAGATTTGCTTTAATTATCATATCCTTTATAAAATTTGGTGATTTAATTAAATATCTCGGTTCTTGAATTGAAACATAATTTTCTTCTAATACTTCTTTCTGCAAAAATGGTGCTATTATCTCAATAAATAATTTTAATTCATTTGTACCGCTTAATAAAAAATAAATCTGATTAAAAATTCTATAAATATTAATCAATATTAAATACTCAAATTCTAAATATCTTGAGTTTCTGTCTTTTAGTATAAATTCAAATAATTTAGCTGTTTTTAAAACGCAATAAAAATCAATTCTGGTTAAATTTTTTTCAGTTTTTAAAATTTCAAAGATTAAATTTGTAATTTCATTTAATATAATGAAACATGATGGTAAAAATTTTAAAAGCTCAATATGAATTGATACCATTAAACTAATACTGTATAGTTTTGAATCTGAAATTTGTTCAGATTTCCCAAATTTTTTAGAATTATTTTTCAATAAAATTGGTAGAAATAATTCATTAAAATTTTTACCACTTAATATATTGCCAATCAATTTTGCTTCAATAAATTTAAGACTTTCTTCAACCCCCCCTTTAAAATTAATTAATTGGTTTTCCTCATTTGATATAACTTTTCTTGATATTTTTAGTTCGGAGCATAACTGTTGGAATGAACTTGATGAATTCACAAATTGAAAGCCATAAATATTTATGAATTCAATGACTTTTCTAGCATACTGAGAGTAAGTTTCATCGTTTTTTGATAAGTCTTTTTCTAATTTAATAAAAGTTATGATCAATGATAGGTATCTTGTTGTTGAACTTAATGAATCCAATTTTAATAAATTTGAAATTAAGTTGATTGTAATTTGTAGTTTATTGGTTTGAACCCACATATTTTTTGTATTAAATAGATTGGAATCATTTTTTTCTAACTCTTTTAAATAAAAGTTTAAATTTTGATTAATCTTTATTTTAACAATATTTTTTAAAAATGAATTAATGAACTTTTCTTTTTCTAATTTATAAATTTTAGAGCCAGAATGTTTCAGTATAAATGTAAAAATGATTGTTTCATCTTCAAAATTATTAAAATGCATCAGCTTACTCCAATTTTCCATATTTTCATCAACCATTCGTCCAGCAATAAAACACCATAAATTTGGAAACATTGTTGAGTTGATATCACCAAATTTTTCTTTAAATAAAAGTAATTTTGATTTATCAGTTGATGTAAATGATTTAATTATTTCTGTTGAACTATTAATAACTTCTTTATTATGTTTAAAATTGCTTAAAACTTCAATTAAATTAATTTGAGTTTTTAAATTTAGTTCATTAAATTTAATTGTATTAACAAAAAATTTCCATGATTCAATTTCTTGATATTTTAAAACTGAACTTATTAATGCTTTAAAGAATGTTAATTTGGTTGGGAAATTGTTTAAATTATTAATAGAAATTACTGCTTGAGCTGATGATAAAGCTCTTTGAATCATGATTTTTGAATTAAATTCACAATTTGACATAATTTCAATAAATCTAACATCTAAATTTTTCTTAAAAACATATGATAAAACAAGAATTAAATTAATCCTATTGCAAAATAAATTAATATTCATTGTTTCAACTTTTGAAAGTGGTATAAGTTTTTCTAACAATCTATTTGATGGCTTTGAATTTTCATTTGAATAAGTTAATAATAAATTCAAATATTTGTTTAACGATGAATCTTTATTAATTTTTTTAGCTAATGAAAAAATAATTGGCTGATTAAATTCATATTGAAAATTCTTAAATTTATTTTTTTTTAAACATTCAAACATTAAAATTAAAATCTCTTCAGTTAATTTCCAATGTAATTTGATTGACATTTCTTCAATTAATTTAAAATAATTCTTCATTTCTTCCCATTGTTCATTTTTAAGACTAAGTTTTAAATTTTTAATAATTAAACTCCAAATTGGTAATTCAGGATTGTATAAATAAATTAATTCTTTTAAAAATTCAAAGTCATTAATATTTGATTTTTCAATAACTAACCAAGTCAAATTTTTTTCGGTCAAAAAAAGCATTGAAATTGATTCAAAAAATAATAAATGACCAGGTAATAATTTTTTGTTTAAAATTGAATTATCAATATAAGAGATGTATTCAAAATATAAAGATAAAACTTCTGTAGCTTTCTCCTTAAAGTTAAATAAATTCAAATAGTTGTTTTCATAAACTTTAAAACAACAGTAATATAAAATGTAGCATAAACTTAAATAATAAAATTGAACATCTTTAATTTGACCTTTTCTTTTAATATCAGCGTTAAGCTGAAATTTAAAATTATCAATCATTAAAATTAAAGAGGGGATTTCATTTGATTCTAAAGATGAACAAAATTCAACAACATCTATTAAAGAATTAATTAAATCTTCATTTTTAATATTTTTAATTTTAGTTGGAGCCAATAGAATATCAAAAATTAATTTTAGTGAATCTCGAAAATTTGAAGCTAAATTTGTAAGGGTAATTTTATTTAAACCTAAACAAATTTTATATTCTCTTTTTAATTGAATTGTTTGGTTTAAAAATAATTTCTTATAAGCATCTGAGTTAATAAAATGAGATTGAAAAGTTGCTGGTTCAGATTCATCAATTGATTCAATGAAAGCCTCTTCAATAATACTTGAATTAAAAACTGGTTTTTTTACAATTGCAAATTTGTTACTCAGACGCTCATTGATAATAGTTGAAGAAATAGCAGATCTTGGTAATTCAATATTTGAAGTCGGTGATAAAAAATATAAACCAGTTCGTTTCTGTTTAGATTTTTGACTGAGTTTTGATGATTCAGTAATTAGTTTAGGTTCATTAAATGGTTCATTGTAGTTAGGTTGTGGTTGTTTAAAGCTATTAAATTCACCTTCAACGGTGAAATTATAGAGGGATTTTTGTCTCTTTCTTTTGTAAAGTTCAGTTTTTTCTTTGACCTCCTTTATACTTTTATTAGATTTAATATAAGATCTTTTCTGATCATAAGATCTGTGAGTTGAAGATTTATCAGTTGCTTTTGATGAACTTGATGGTCTTCTAATAAATTTCTTTGATCTCGTTGATTTTTTTTTTGAAGAATTTCTTGATCTTGATGAAGATAGCATTAGATTTATACCAGAACCTCTAACCTCAGTGGTTTCCCAGTTATCATTAAATATTTGATCAATTGTACTTGGTTTAAAAGGTTCATTTGTCTTGAAGAATTTTAATTTTTCAGTTTCAGTTGGTTCAAACATTAATAAATCGTCATCATCATCATCATCATCATCATCATCATCATCATCATCATCATCATCATCATCATCATCATCATTATATTCTTTATCATAAATTCTTTCTTCTTGAATTGCAGGTCTAATGATTTCAATTTCACTTTGGATTGAACGACGTCTTATTGGAGAAGTTGGAAAATGCTGAGAAGATCTGAATTCTTGACTAGCTTGAGATTCGCCAGTAACGAATAAACCATCATCAATATCAATTGATTCAGAAGGAGCAGAAATTAAAGAAGTTTTTATCTTCTTTTTAGCTAAACCAACTCTCTCTTCGATTATTCTTGGTCTTTTGGTAGTAGTCATAGTTTTTTGTTTCTTTTCATTTAAAGCAAAAAACGATTTTGGTAGCTTTGAGCCACGAGCAAGAGCATCAAAATCTTTGTAAGTTCTGCCTCTAAATTTAACAATTTTTTCTTCATCTGATTCACTATCAGAGTTTGAGGAAGAGTCTGAATCTGAAACTAAATTTGGATTCTCAAAATCTGAATTATCTGTATATAAATCCTCAGAATCAGATTCAACACCTACTTTTGGTTCAATACTTTGAGACAATTGAGAAATTTTCTCTTGTGATGGTTTCTTAGTTTTCTTTTTGGGTAGTTTCTTATTTGATAAATAACTTCTCAAAGAACCATCATGGTAACGATCAATAAGCTCTGGTTTCTGTTTAACAAGTGCAGTAGCTTCCTCTAATGATATTCTAAGTATATATGAGACTGAATCAATAGTATAAATGTGTTGCTGGTAGAAAGATACATTTCTTCTTCTTGAAGAACGAGTTGGTGGAACTAATTGGGGCTCTTGTGACTCCAGAACATCCAAATCTTCAATTGCATCATGAATAATGCTTTTGAAATTGCCTGTCAGTGCACTCTATTAGAGTTAGTGGGTGTTTCGATCATTAATTGAAAGTTACTTACTGTTTCTTTAACGTGTACGCCATTTTGCTCAGTTCTCCTCCGTTGAAGGACTCTTTGAAGTCGTTTTATTGAGACATCAGTTATTAAAAATGCCTCACCTTCGTCTTCAGATGCGCTGACGACCAATAGCGACATCTCAAGTGTCTTTTATGGTGGCTTATGAATTGTTTGAATGTTTGTTTACAATTCGTGAAAATAAAAAAAATTCTGATTCCATAGTTTATTAAGGAATTATAGAAGAAAATGGCAAGTGTTTCGCCCTCTAAGCGACACTCTGTAAGTAAATTGGCCCCTCTCAGCGTGCTCCTCTTACTAACTTTAATCTAGATGAGTACGATAGAGTCAAGTGTTACGAGATTGTTGGTTGCAACTAAACGTTTATTAGAAAGTTTGACACAATGGGCCAAACATGCTGCTTCTGAAAGTGATGTCTCAGATGCATATGTTCATTTAGGTAACGAGTTTAAGATTGCATGCAGAGCTTTTTCAAATGCAGGGGTTGATGTTAGTGATCTTGGAGACGTTCCTCAAGCTTTAAGAACAGTTTTGGAAGAAGCTTTAGGTGAAGTTCCATCACAAGAAAGCTTGGATAAATTTCTACCTGCTATTAGAGAAATTATAGTGAATCTATTACAGAACCTGAAATCTAAACAAGCAATTGCAAAATCTTTAAAAGAAAATAAATCAAAATCAAGAACTGAAGAACTTTCAAGATCTTCAAGTTTTAATAATAATAATAATAATAATAATAATAATAATAATAATAATAATTTAGCACCAGCCAGACATCATCCAGTTACTGACTCAAAGGATCAACTACGTCGTTCTGATTCAAGATCCTCCAATTCTGATTCCCTACCAAAATCAAATAATGCTTTAGTTCAATTACAAAAAGGAGATTCACTTCAACGTCGTGCTTCAAGAAGATTCTCCGCTTATCAGTACGCTAAATTAACCAGCTATTCTCCTGGAAGAGATCCAGATTTACCTGATCATATTGAACGTAATAGAAGTATCAGAAAAGCAAGTCCATTTACTCCAAAAATAATTTCTGAAAATCCTGAAGATACTGATGAAGAATTGAATATTTATTTGAAAATTGAAGATCGTGTTAAAAAATGCTTGATTTCAAAGCCAATTTCCTTTACTGCTTTAAGATTATTGTTTGTTGAAAAATTTGCTTATTCTCCTGGTTCTGGTACTTTCCCTGATATTTATATTCAAGATCCAAAAAGTAATATATCTTATGAGCTAGAAGAGCATTTATTTGATGATGTTCAAAACGGTTCTATCATTTCTTTAAACGTTAATAAAAATACTGAAATTTTAGAACAATTAAATAAAAATATAAATGATTTGAAATTAAAAAATATTGAACTTTTACAATCAACAAAAGACTACATTGATGAATCAAATGAAGGAATATTAGAAAAATTACAAGCAACATTAGAAAATTCATCTCCAATCCCAGCAGAAGTTTCATCAACAGCTGCAACAAAATCAGTGACTCCTCAAAAATCCAAAAGAAGCTCTCATTTACTTGGTGATATGTCTGATATTTTAGATATTCGTCATGAAGTTTCAATTATTAAACAGATTAATACAACAAATGCTAAAAATTTTAAAGATACAATTGATCATGTTCTTCAAAAAGTTAAAGATTTCAAGTCATTATCTTTAGATTCATCAAAATCATCAAATCGTAATTACATGGAAGAATCTCATGGTAAGCTTTCAAAAGACTCGGATTTATTATTAACAAAGTTTGATGATTTGCAAGATTTAGTTGAAGCTTTAAGAAAAGATGTTGCTCAAAGAGGCTCTCGTCCTTCTGAAAAACAATTAGAATTTGTTACAAAGCAATTAGTAGAAGCGCAAGCAGGTTTAGATCATATGATTGGTTATATTTCAACTGAAAAACCAAATTGGAAACAAATTTGGGAAAGTGAATTAGACACAGTTTGTCAAGAACAACAATTTTTAACTTTGCAAGAAGATCTAGCTCATGATTTAAAAGAAGATTTAGAGAAAGCAACTGAAACTTTCAACTTAGTTAAAAATGTTTGTGAAGAGCAATCAAAGAACCCAAAAATTAAGCAAACTTCTTTACCTTTAGCTGAACCTGGCAGTTTGCCAAATTTAAGGGATGCTTTATTATCTGAAGTTGAAGCTCTAAAACCAAATCATGAAAATCGTTTAGAGGCAATTGAACGTGCGGAAAAACTAAGAGAAAAAGAAAAACAAATGGCATTAATGAACGGATTTGAAGAAGAATTAGGTGGATTTGTTGAAGGCCATAAATTGAAAAAAAGTGGTGGTATTGAAGAAGTTGAAAGAATCCGTCGCATGAAAGATGAACAAAATTTAAGAAGTGCATTTCCTCCATTATTTTAAAATAAAATAAATAAATAAATAAATAAACATTTTATATTAATAAACTTAACTGTAATTTTAAAAATTTAATATGATTTTTAAATTTTGTGTTCTTTTTAATCAATTTTTTCAAAAAAATATTAATTATTTTAATTTTAATTTCATTTTTCTGTAAGAAGGTTAATTTATTAATTTTTTTGAAAGTTTCAATTAAAATTAATTTGAAAAATTCTTCAAATCCAATTATTGTTAAATTGATTCCTTTTGAAAATAAGCAATAAGAATTTGAAATTGTCTCGATTATGATTGATAATTGAGTTAAAATTGAATTAAATGAGTTAAATCTAATATTCAGAGTATTATATGAAATTCTTAATTTGTAAATATTTAATAATTTCTCTAAAAATTTTCTATTAGACTTATATATTGAATACGATAAGTTTGAATTATCAAACTCTTTGATTATATCAAGATTGAATGTATCGATTTGAAATCCACAAAATTTTATGATGCCAACATTTTCAATGAAATCTCCTAAACTAGAAAAATTAACAACAGTTTTCAAGTCATTTATTGATATGCCATAGTCAGGAATTCCAAATCTTAGAATTTCTTTGCACTTTGCCGTTATTGAAGGGTTTATTGAAATTATTAAAAAATCATCAGCTATTCTTAAAATAATTGATTCAGCGTTATTTAAAAATTTAAATTTACAATCAATTAAGTTATCATAAACAATATCACAGAATAAGCTCGAGTGATGTAAACCTTGAAAAATTCCCTTTCTTCTTGAATAAAATTTATTGCCAATTTTTGTCAATGAATTTGATAATTGACAATTTGTTATATCTAAAATTTCATTGCCAATGATTGAATTTATCTTAGATTTACCAATATTAATAACATCAGTATCATTATTAATTTCAAAGTTTAATAAATCATTTAAATTTTTAGTAGTTTTCAACGAATTTAAACTTTTTGATGTTAGATTTTTTAAATTTGTATGAATTTCATCTTTTAAATAATAGCAGTCGTCTTTTTTGATTAGGTCAGTTAAAATTTCATAGATTTTATCTTTTGGCAAATTATCAAAACATTGTTTAACATCAAACTTAATGAAATATAATTCTGGGATTCTGTTATCATATTTTTTTAATAAGTTTAATTTAAATTCACCTAGAACTTTTGCAACATTTGAAACTGATTTAACTTTTGAAAAGTTTGAAGATTTTAATAATCTAATTTTGTTAAGAATCTTTTTTGCAGGTCTGATCTCAGAGTTAACTTTATTAGTGTATTCAAATTTTTCAGACTTTGTTTTACCTCTAAATGGAGTGTTGATAACTCTAAAATCATTTGATTTTTTTGGCATTATTCTAAATTTTGCAGTAAGAGTTTTGGAATTAATATTATCATTCTCAACTAAGTAATCATTTAAATACTTATTAACAAATGGTTTTGAAATTCTTTCCCAAGTTTTATGATGAAAAAACAAAATTTCATTTGATGATGAAATATGGGTTATATGAAAACTTAATGATAATAAATTGATTAGAAATTTATTAAAAATCCATGAAATAAAGTTTTTAAGTAAGTTTTCCCTTTTGATAAAATCTTGTTTGTTTAAATTACCATATACTTTACCTAACCAAGGAATTTCTTTAATTTTAATATGTTTAATACAATCTAATAAATCTAATCTTGTGCTCCTATTACCAAGTATTAACTTTGAAATTAATTTGAAAATCTGCGATTTATTATGAGATGAACCAAAAATTTCTTTTGGGAATAATCTATCACAAATAATTGTACAAAATTTAATAATTAAACTTTTTTCAATTGATAATTGTAAATTATCTTGTGCCATTTGGTTTTCCCTGCAAATATTGAACGCAATTTGTGAATAATTTAAATCTTTATTATTTTTAATAACCTTAATTAATAACTTTAAAAATTGTTTATGTCTTTTTAAAACTTTGCCATTATTGGAACCGTTAATGTAATCATTTTCAAAAATCTGTTTAATTAATTCGAATTTATTATTTAAAATAGGACTTTTCAAAGAATCGTATCTTTTGTGATAAAAGGCTTTATTTAAACTAAATGATTGTTTAAGTTCAAATTTATTATAATTTTTATCAATTGTTGGACCAAATAAATGGATAAATGAGCTATTTAATTTCAAAAAACCAGAATAGTTTAAAAATAAATCTGACAAATTGACACTACCAATCAGTAATTTAATTGATTTCCAAGAGGGATTATTCAAATAATTTAAACTTAAATGAGTATTTTTATTATAGAAATTTGAGTCTATTGTACCTTCAGTAGTCTTATAACCATAAATTAAAACATTATCACTTCGATTATTTTTAATCAATAATTCTTTGCAATTGTTAATTAATTCAATTAATGATATCTCAGCTTTATCTAAATTTAAAATTAATTTTGATTCAAAAGACGCACATAAATAAAAATTTGATAATAAATTCAGCAATTCAATATTATTCCCAATATTTGAATCATTCAATTCGACTGCATAATTGATCTTTATAAATTGGTTTAATGGAATCACAGACATTCATTTAATATTTTTCGTGTTTGATAAACAAAAAATTGATTTTTTTTCCTACATGCGATGAGTATTTACGTTTAATTTTAATGGTAAAAAAAGCAGCAAATAAACTAAAGATTGATTTTGAAAAGTGCATAATTGAAGATAAATTGCTTCAAGTAAAGAATCATGGGTTTTTCAACGATTTGGCTCTAATAAATACTTGGTCAATAAAGATACCACCAAGTTTATCAAAAAAAGTTGTTAATTTAGTTAGAGAGTTTGGATTAAAAGATATATCGTTAACTCATATTAAAAGAATACAAAAGACAGGAGAGAAATTAGTGGTTATTATTTGCAGTGAAGAATATCTAAAAAAAGAAGAATTAATTAAAGAATTGAATAAGAATGAAATTGATTTTAAAGATTTGAGAATTCAACAAATACCAAAACATTGTCCATCAACCAAAGAATTAGCAATTAAATGGAGTAGCGATCATTGGCCATTATTATGGAAAGGGAATCCAAATGATCAAATATTAAATGAAGTTAAAATAAATATTAATGAGATTAAAAATAATCTAAAATTAATTTCTACTAAAGTTAGATCAATAGAGACTTTACCAATTTGTTCAATGATTTTCGATCCAATTTCAAATGAAGTAATAAATGTATCAATTGATGAAAGACATTTGCACCCATTAAATCACAGTATTATGAGATGTATCCAAAATGTTGCAATCTATGAGCAAACAAGAAGGAAAACGTGTAAAAAGGAGGAACAGCATTATCTTTGTGAAAATTATCATGTATATACAACACATGAACCATGCACTATGTGTTCCATGGCATTAATTCATTCAAGAATATCAAGATTAATTTATTTAAAACAAATGGATAAAACAGGAGCATTAAATCCTAAGTCAAATGAAGGATATGTTATTCAAAATCATAAATTGTTAAATTCAAGTTTTGAAGTTTGGGAATGGTTAGGAAATGAATTTCAATTGGTTAATATTAATGAAAATTTAAATGCCTAACTCTTTTTCGAATTCATTAATTGAATCGATTAATTGATTCATTGATTCTTCATTCATATCTTCATCAATGGATTTACCATAAACTATATCATTTAATTCATCATTTAACTCTATAAGAGCATTTAAATCAGATTCATTCTGTAATTCTAATAATTCTTCTTCATTTTCAAGCAATTGTAAAATAATTTCTAATTTTTCATTGATTTTTGAAATTGATTCATTATCATGCAATTTTTTTAAATCATCCAATTTGTTTTCTATCGCATTTTTCTCAATAGATTCTCTTTTGATTATTGATTTATTAATTTTATTAATTTTTTCTTTATGCAGTTTATTTAGATGTTTAAAAATTGAATTTATTAGCTCCTCTGAGGTACCAACTGGGAATAGTTTTGTGAACTGCGCTTTTGATATCAGATCAGTCAACTCAGGCCTCTCAAGAAGGAAATCAATCAAGATTTCAGTTTCTGAACTCATTAAATAAATAAAAGTAAACAAAAACGCGAATGAATTAATTATTAAATTTTAATATTTTCATTATTCTTGATTTTTTATTCTCTTTTTTATCAATTATTTTGAATATCATCCATATTGACATATTAACCTTTATATTTGTATATTTTATTTTTCAGCAAATTAATTTTAGAAATGAAAATTTCTACTAATATAATTGAAAAGTCATACGGAAATGGTCGGATTAGTGTGCAAAGAGCCCTAAAAGGTAATAAATAGTAAGTAAATAATGAGACGCACACTACAAAGCAGTAGATATCTATATTACATCAATTCGTCGTTTCTAGGTCTTCCTCTTCTTCTTTTAGTTCCATCATCAACTCTCATTGATTCTCTCTTCATTCTTCTACTATTTCTTTCTTTTTCAATTTCTCTCTTTTCAATTTCCCATTGTGATAATTCTTCAACGAATGGCACCCAGCCTGCACCCAAAGTTTCATGATCTAATCTTATACCACCTTCATAACCAAAAGCAGATTGATTAAATATTTCTTGTGGTAATCTACCATCAACACAATCTTTCTTCAGTTTCAATATACTTTCATGTAATGCGTGAGAAATTGCTGGTAAAAATTCTAAAGGTAAACCTAAATCCATAACAACATATTTGGCAAACATTTCTGGAGTCAATGAATCATTTGTTAAATCCCATTCAAATTTGTCTTCATATAAATTCTTATCTAAATTACATGATATGTTAATAATAACATGTATATCAATATCTTTTGGTAATTGGGTTGTCACGAAGTTAGTGTATTCCTCGATTTGTGATTTAATTGAATTTGTAATTGAAGTTTGATAATGAGTTGGTAAATCCATATCTTGACACATTATTAACGCAAATTGTTCTGGTGTTATCAAACTTTCATTTAAATTCCACATAAAAAAATCAACAACTCTATTGGAATTATATTCAAGATCAATTCTAATTGGTATTAATATTTCTTCTGTGGAACTGTTTAAATTTAAATCTTGTTCTGAGAAATTGATATGTCTTGTTTTGACAGCAAGCTTACCTGACTTTCTTTGTTGTTGATCGTTTGAACCGGTTCCTGACCTGGTGTTATAACTAGTATAACCATGTTCTTCATAATTGTCATCATCATCATCAAAATTTAAATCTTCATATTCAGCATAATTGATCACAGTTTTTGCCCTCTTGGTGGCTCTGGTTGGGATAGCTGATATGTGTAAAGCAGTCCCCTCTTCCTTGATTCTGTTAAAGAAGTTCGTAGACAAAGCTTGTGGCAATAATGGTTTTTCCATCTTTGTTTATAAATAAGAGTTAAAATCAAATTGATTAAAAAATTTGGGAATTTTCGCGAATTTATCTAAGCGTAAATTTCAGCACTAAAAAATGAGGAAAACTTTTCAACAAAAAAAATTTTTTTCTCTTTTGATTTTTTTCTTTCTTTAAACGTTTTCAATTAAGAATTAAAAATGTCTTTCTCTGACTTCTCCAAAGTTGAATCAATCAAAGAATTGAACACCTTATTAGGTGAAAAATCATACATTGACGGGTATGTGATTCTTTTTCGTTCAATTGAGTTGGGATTTATGGCCACATGGTAACTTTTTCCATGTGAAAATAAATTTTAAATCATTTAAAACATTTGATCTATTCTTAATGATGAATCAATTTGGTCCGTGTTTATGAGGTGGAGTTCAAGACCACTGCATGAGTATCAAACCCAATCAAGTTTCACTTTCCTGATAATAGATTGATCAAATGTTTTAAGAAATTTTTTTTTTATTGTTTTCAATTACTAACTTTAACAGTACTAACGCTACCCAAGCTGATGTTGCTGCTTACAAAGCTTTCCAACAACAATACCCAGCTTTCTCAAGATGGTTCAACCACATTGCTTCTTTCGCTGAAGATTTCGAATCTTTACCAGCTGCTACCTCTGCTCCAGCTGCTGAAGAAGATGACGAAGATGTTGATTTATTCGGTTCAGATGATGATGAAGTTGATGAAGAAGCTGAAAAATTAAAACAACAAAGATTAGCTGAATACGCTGCTAAAAAAGCTGCTAAAGGTCCAAAACCAGCTGCTAAATCTATTGTTACTTTAGATGTTAAACCATGGGATGATGAAACTGATTTAGAAGAATTATTAGCCAACGTCAAATCCGTTGAAATGGAAGGTTTAGTCTGGGGTGCTCACCAATGGATTCCAATTGGTTACGGTATCAAAAAATTACAAATTAACTTAGTTATCGAAGATGCTTTAGTTTCTTTAGATGACTTACAAGCTGCTGTTGAAGAAGATGAAGACCACGTCCAATCTACTGATATTGCTGCTATGCAAAAATTATAAGAAGTTTAATCTTTGTTTATGATTAATATATTTACGTTTTAGTTTCTGTATAAATAGCAAAAATTATTTGTAATTTTGTTTAAACAACTAAGAAATCAATTCCTGATTCTAACCATTCTTTACTGGCTAAAATTTCTTCCCATGATTTACCTGTGTCCCAACATTCTTGAACAATTAATCCAATCGTATGAACTGTTCCCATTTTGGCTTGTCCATATAAATCATCAATGAATTGTTTAAAATTTCTTCTTTGATATTCTGTAACACAAACACACCCAATTGTGAATACTGGCCAAACCATTTGTGTAACTAATGGTGAGGTTCTCTCCATGCTGTTATATGTGGATATAAATTCATTTATGAATCCGTGAATTATTGGTTTTGATTCTGGATTTAATAATCTATAAAGATTGATCAATACTGCTAGTGCCCAACATTGTGCACATTTTAATCTGATTTGATATTCCTCTTCCGTCATATCTGGTGTTAAAACCACATAATCTCTATAATTCAATAAATCTGTACGAATTGATTCAAATGTTTTATTTAAGCCGCTTAGATCCAATTGATTATTTGAACTAGTTGAAGAGTCTTTTAATTGTTTTCTAATTTTACAAAATCTTGATATACTTGTAAAAATCTCTCCTGGACATCCCATTAATTTAGTTGTTGAAGATGGACTATCTTTTGTACCATACCAAGTTTCTTCACAATATGGTAATCTGCAATCTGGAGAAACAACTGCTGTGATTGTATCAAACCATGATAAATTTGCAACTAAAATTGAGCTTTCATCTAATGTACCCAAATAATTATTGAATGACGAATCTTTAACAATTGCAGCAAATAATTCAAAAAAAGTACGAACTAATGCACTTCTTCCTGATTCAACAATACTAAATAAAGAATGAACATGTATCAACAATAATATAACAAAAAAATTTGATCTTTGTTTTTCAATTGGTTGTTTCTTTAAATTTTTAACAACAACATCAACATCTAATATATTATCATTGCTTTTATCATCTTCATTTGATTTATCCTTTAAATAACCAATTAAATATTCCATTGTATTATTAATATGTACCATACCATGTCTATAGAAAATTTTTGCTCCCTTTTGTTCATAAAGATGAATACAACTTAACGCAATAAAGCAGGACTTAGAAACTTCAAAATCACAATATTTTAGTGCCAATTGTGGCCATGGAGATGATGGATGTGCATCAAATAATGGCAATAATTTTTTGAAAAAATGTTTCAACATCATATTTTCTTCAAAATCAGATATTGGAGCATCATCATTTAAGTCAGTTTCATCTCTATCATATATTGTTGGTGTTGGTGCTGAGGTTGCAGTTCCCTCAGTTCCTAATTTATTAATATCGTTAAAATCGGTGAGAAATGGTAAGTTTTCTTCACCAAATGATGGAAACATATCTTGAAAAATATGGAATTCCTGCATAATTGAACCTAATTGGGGGTCCATAAATGCATTAAAGCCATTTGTAGCTGTGTTATTATTAGAATTACTATTGCTGGTATCATTATTATCGTTATTATTCTCAAGCTTATTTTTTGAATCAATTTTAGTTGAGCTAGCTTTTGAAATTTCATTAGTTGTTGAAACTTTTATTTGCTCTTCAGTTTCTTTATGATTTTCATGTGTTGTAATCAACGGTATTTTTTTATCATTAATTAAATTGGTGGGTATTTCAATATCTTTTCTCTTAGCTAAACTTTCTTTTAACCTTGGTCTCCCTCTAAAACCATGGATCATTTCACCTTTTGTATTAATAGTTATACCATTATTTTGATTCCTGCTATCATCGACATCAAATGATAATTTTATACCATAACCTTCACAAACTCTACCAGTTTTTGTACAATTATTACATGCAGGTTTAGCTTCATCACATTTCCTTCTTCTAAGAACAATTAGTTAGTAATTGAGAAGGAATTATAGTATTATTTAACTCACCTCTTCTTACAGGTCCAGCAGCCTGTTCTGACTCTCTTTATTTTTGTCATTAATATGAATATGTATCCGAAAAGACTTTTTAAACTTTTCAAATTTTTTTTATTTGTCTAAGCGATGCCCAAACAGATCCAGCTTTTAACTCGCCGATAAGATAAAAACCGAGAGAACCAGTAGAAATTCAGGACTCTCGGATAAAATGACACAAAAAGTGGACGGATAACTGTGCAAATTACACACCAATTATTATGACTCAGACAAGAAAATGTTCAGGGTTATTAATTCGAGACGAAATTTCAAACTTTTGAGCCAATTAACCACCAGAAAGGGCACCAAAAGAAAAATGCAGGCAGTTCCGTTTTGCCTATCGTTGCAAAAGTACAAACAAAGCAAAAAAGCAGAAAAAATTCAGCTTTGCAATCAAGGAAGGTAGGAAAATTAGCTTCTTTATTGTAATAGATAGAGAGAGAGACGAATAAGATAATACTAATTGTAGATTGAAGCGACTACTAAAAGAAAGTGGAGCAGCGAGCGAAAATGAATTAATGAATAGAGAGCAAATAGTAGTTATAACACCTTTCTTGATCCAGCTTGTATATCATGGCTCTGTACTTCTTTGAATGGACAACAAAAAACTTCTAATCAGATATCTTCCGAAGCATAACTAAAATATATTCTTACTATTTGTTAAACCAATAGTCTGTTCACCAGCAACACGACTTCTATTAGTTTCTAACATGCAAGGGGGAGTAGCTTAAATACATTAATTATCATGCAGAATCATGTGGGTTCCACCGAAAAAGTAGTTGTTGCCTAAACAATAGGAGATTAAAGTTCGGAATAACTCACATAATATCTAAAATGATGTTAGCAACTACTCAAATGAATTTGTTTCGGCAGCAACAACATGCAGCAGGCCATAGATATTTGTTTGATAGACTCTTAATCAGAAGTACAGTAGATATTGGTGTTGTTTGCCCTTTTTTCATATGCTGTTCTTGCAATTATCTAATAGATTCCAAAGAGAACTATCAGAGACACACGGTTGGATTCTAGAGAGATTTGAATTTATAGTTTCTGGGATACATTAGCCTGCCGGTAATCAGTTCTTTATATGTTGTACTGCATGGTAATTACTGTTAGTATAGGACATGGGCATTGAATTATTAGGTTCATATATGTATTAGGCTTTGTTCAGATAGAGCTCCCTTTTAACTTAGTGGTGGATGTATTACTTGTTGGTTCTAACTTTCCAGCAAGTAATCAAGGAAGTATTGGTACGGTAAGAAAGAGTAGTAGAATGGAATCGATATTTGGTTAATGTTGAATTTATTTAGCAAGAAAGTTCTTCAATACTATGTTTCGTTACGTTGATAATCTTTTGATGGTAGGCATCCCTAATTGGTGGTAAATATTAGTTACATCCTGTTTTCTGAGGTTTTGATGTATGATGAGTCTGTGATAAAGTGTTACTGCGGATAGAGGTGAAATAGGTAATAAGTTGGTGCTAACTTTGTCTGTTTCGAAGTACCCAGTGAAAAAGGTCTGAGTAAAGAATTTCTTGTTGGTAGATATATATATATATATATATATATATAATTATAGTTAGATAAATATATATCTCGGCCAGTTTTTTACAGTCAGTTGGTTTTGGTTTTTGAGATTGTGAAGAAGAACTTTTGGATTAAATGAATTAATACAATGTGGTTATTTTCTTCATATTTGAAAATTTTTGTTTTTGAAATTTGGTTGTTTTGTTAGACTCTGTCTATATATATACATACTATAGAGAGAAATTTTGATAGTTCGAATTTTGATTATAATAGTCATTATTAGTTTTCTAAAATTTTTAGAATTATTTATCTTTCTTTTTTACAGGCAGGAGAATATTTTTATTATTAAAAGGATTTTGTTGGTTGATATCTTTTTATCTTCTATGGGCAGTTTCATTTTTTGTATACTTTTTTTACCTTATTGATATTTAAAGAGATATAGTAACACTTTTCATAATTGAATTACTATTTTATTTATATTCAAATATTAATAAATTTGTCTGTTATTTTGCTAGTTTTTTTTCTCTGGGAATTAAAGTGTAATTTATATTATTTTGCATCTGTAAGTAAAGAAAGGGGACAGAAAAGATCTGGATAGATCAAAAACTATTTGAATGGCAGGAATTCAGTAACATGGGTATTTATTAAAAAATTATTCTTTTTATATATATATATGCATGTAGTAGTTAATTTATTTTTTATTTCAGTTAAATAAAAAAACAAAATTAATAGTATGTCTATTCATTACTTATTTAGGTTATCAAGAGGCTCTATTTATTTGGAACCATATTTCTTTTTACCAATATCTAAAGGAATGTAATGATATTTAACCATATGTTGAATTTGTCTTCTCATAGTTAATAGGAAAAGAGTAATGAAATAAATTAAAAGTATTGGCCAGAAGACTGGAACATCTGTAATTGTAAATAATGAAAGGACAAGGGAAATAACAGTACCAACAGTTGCACGGTACCAGAATTTGAACTCAGACAATCTTCTAATAAATGGTTTAAATTCTTCGGTATTTTGACCAGCTTCAATTGAAGATTCTTCTTCTTGTTGTTCTAATGAAGGATCAAATTTTGGTTGAAGGAAGGCTAAGAAAAGGTTTAATAAATATATACCCCAACCATAACAAATAATGTACCATGCTTGTGTATATAAAATACGGCCAAAAAATAAGCACGAAAGAACTGCAAATGCTGTCCATCTGTATTTTGTATGAGGTGTTGATTGATCAAGCTTCAATTGATATGTTGCTTTAATTTTATTAAATTGTGCAATCACAGGGTTTGATGTTTCAAGAGGTATTTCATCCATTTTACAAAGGCTTTCTAAATAAGTTTTAGGAGTTGGAAAGGTTTGTTTTATTTTTGTTTTTGTGGTTTTTTCATTTTTTCGCGAAAACACTAAAACTTTACACTCTAAATTAATCTAATTACATCTATTTAAAACTTATTTATATCCTTGACTATTTATATAAAGTGCAGTGAAATCAACTTTGTACAATTTTTTTCGTTATAATCATAAACCTCTACCTAATATTTTTGTAGCCAAAATGACCAAAGGATGAATTTCTCTATCCTTTTCTTTGAAATCTTCAAGTTTCAATGACATTGTATGTTCTTCTATATTATCAATTTCATTTTGCATTTTAGATTTTAATTTTGGATCACTTGTTATTATAACGGCATTAGTTTCTAGATCAAAATTATAAGCTCTTCTTGTATAATTTGAAGAACCGATAACAGTGATTGAAGGTTCTGATTCACCAGGGGCAGTAGCCCAGAGACCTTTTGCATGATAAGACCAACCATCATCAGTATTAACAATACCTCTCGTCCATTCTCTTAAATCAATTTTATCTTCTTTTTTAGAATTATGAACGTCATATAAAAAATTTCTTGCTAAATAGAGGTAAGCATCAGGTAAGAATCTTGAAACACCATTCGATTGATAAAATCCATTTGCTAAAGGAGAAGCAGTTATGACGGTACCTGAAGAATTTGATTGAATTAATTTTGATTTAATTTCTGGTAACATATTAAAATAACCGGCTGTAAAAGTCCAATGAATGTTTGATTGATTAACATAATCTAATAAACACATTACCGATTTTTTTTCAGTTGAGATATCTTTATTAACAATTGGAGTGAATTGAGAAATTGGGTAAACAACTGTATCAAAATCTTTTGAATCGTTAACTGTTTGTATTTTAAATAAATCTGATAAAATTTTTGATGAGCCTTCAATAAATTTGTTAAGGTTTCTTTTACTTGGTTCAGGAACAGAGTTTGTTGCAGGCCAAATGAGTTCAAATTTTGATTCATTTTCAGAATGATGTAATTTGTAACTTAATGAGCCTACTGTAGTTTGAATTTTAAAATGATAATCAGTAAATTTCTTTGATTTAAAAAGATAGTAGCGATCTTGACGATTTGTAAAATAATCAGTAGATAAATTTGCACCAGAAAGAATTAATTCATCGTCAAAACCGTAAATTTTCATATGTTGTAAACCAAAACCTTCATTAAATCTTTTTGGGACTAATTTTTTTGATAAACCATGAAGATGAGGAGTATGGTACATTCTAATGTCAACTTGATCACCGTATTTTTCCATTAGTTGAGCAAGTAAAGAAGCAGAAGAAGGAGATGGTGCTTCTCTTGTTGCTCTTAAAGCATCTGTTAAAATATAAACCATTAAATTTGGATTTTTATTTAAAGCACTAGAAACGCACTCAATTAATTCTTTTTGACCTTTACCAATGTATAAAGAAGATAAGAAAATTCTTGATCTTGCAGTTGAAATCTTCGATTTAAGTAAAGAATAAAATTCTTTTGGATCTTGAATAATATCAATTTGATTTGCATCTAATTCAAATCTTGGAGCAATTTTATCAATTTCATGAACCAAAGTTTGAACTTGAGGATGAAGATTTGTACTCATCGTAGATAGAAATCTTCTTGTTATATTCATTTTACAAGATCTATTGACGCATTTAAATAATATTAAATTTTTTTTTGTACCCGAAGAAAAAATATTTTGACTTTTAAGTTTTAAATTTTTAAATTGTTTGTAGAAGGTTTACGTCATTTGATGATGATTTTATATACTTTATACTTTTAGATTTTTATATATATATATATATTTATGTACATGATGAAATTGTGCAAAATTAGATTGTAATTGATTCAATTCTACTCTTTTCGTAATTCCAACGTTTGAAAACAACAGGTTCAAGTTTTTTCTTTGATTTTGAAGTTTTGATTGATTTTTCCAGTTTATTGACGAATTTATCGTTTAAATACTTGATTTGTTTATCATTTAATAAATTATCTTGTTTAATTAATTGTTTAATTTGTTTGATTGATTCAGGCTTATTTTCATTAAAAAGTGATTGAATGTGTTCAGTTGTTTCTTTGAATTTCAATAATTTATCTTCTTCACTAATGTAATTAATTAAGTTCTTGTTATTATCAAAAGAAATTGAACTATCAACAGATTCACATAACTTTGCATAATTTGAGTTTAATTCAGTAAATTCAGATTCACTTAACAAAGCATTATTTTTTTGTAATTTTAAGTTTTGTAGATAGATAAAACTTGTTGTTGATTGAGCATCGATTAAGCTAACGCCATTTTTTAAAAGATTTTTAATTGAAATAAAACGTTGTGATGCAATTTTTAATTCATCTTCTGATAGTGAAGGTAGTATTTTATTCAACTGTTGTGTGTATTTTTCTAGTAACTTTGCTCTTGCTTCTTCCCTTTCTTTTAAATGTTTTAAAATTGTTGGTCTTTGAAGATGATCTTTACGTTTTAAGTTTTTCTCTTCAAATAAAGCTTTTGCTTCATCTTCAATTGGGACATAGCCTAATCTTCTAACTCTTGGAGCAAAGTGATCAGTTGGTAATCTTAATTCAGGACGTAATGCAACACCAATGAATTTTCTTTTTGGATGAAATGGATCTAAATAAAAACGAACATAACCTGGTTCTAAAGCATAAATTGTATGATCTTTACCAATTGCTGCATTTTCACCTGGGTAGAATCTAGTACCACGTTGTCTCATCAATATTTGACCCGGTTTAACTGGTTCATTTTCAGCAGCTTTAGCACCTAAACGACGACCAGCTGAATCTCTCATATTAGTTCTTGAACCTGCAACTTTTTTAGTAGCAGTACGAACTTGAATAACAGGACCAGCAGAGCTGACACGTTTGATACCAAGAGCTAATTTTGCAAATGATTTAGAAAGTCCAATCGCATTTGCAGCACTTAAATAAGACATTTTTAAATCTTTATTTAGTTGAAGAATCGTTGAATTTTTTTTTTCATCAACTTTTTCCAGTTTTTCGCGAATTTTTCTTACATAATTTTTTTTTTTCATTTTACAAACAACAACAAAATGGATGGTGAATGGGATGTTGTGATATCTTATTTGCAAGATGTTTTTAACAATAACGAAGAACTGAGTTTTGATGAATTGAAAAATGCTAATAAAGGAAAGTTACAGGATCTAAAAGAACCAGCTTTATCTAAAATACTGGAAGATGTGACAAACCATAAAGCTAATATAGATAAGAGCAGGAGAGTGCTGGAAGATATGCTTGTGAATATCAGTGCAGTTATTGCTGCAGAGAATAAGAAGAAAGCTGCAGAACCTAAACAGAAGAAAGGTAGAAGTTATTGGACAAGTCAATTCAATATATCTGATTCAATTACAGTAAATTCAGAAGTTGCATTTAAATTACGCCAAAAGGGAGCAGATGATGAATGGATTCAATGTGAGGTTACAAAAATTATCGGGGATGGTACTAAGTATGTAATACAGAAAAAAATATAGCACAATATACTAACAAATATCTAGATTTGAAGTTCGTGATCCTGAGCCTGATGAAAACAATAATCCAGGTAAAACTTTTAAGGCTACATGGAGAGATATTATACAGATTGCTACAGAAGATCAAGCTAAAGATTTACTTGATTATCCCGTAGGAACTAAAGTTCTTGCAAGATACCCAGAAACTACAACTTTCTATCCTGCTGAGGTAGTGGGTACAAAAAGAGGTGGTGTTTGCAGACTAATGTTTGAAGGTGAGGAAGAAGAAGGTAAAGAAACAGAAGCAGAGAGAAGACTGGTCCTTCCTTATCCACGTAGATAGTTTTAATTGATATAATGAATGGAATCGTAATTTATACATTTCCGAGGCTATTCCCGGAATTCGCTTTTCGAATGAAAAAAAAATCGACAACTTGATTAAACTTGAATTTAATTAAACTTAATTTAATTTATTTCAATGTCAGAAAGAATTGAGATTGACGAAAGTTATGTATGTAATCGCTTTTTTTTTATTTGAAAAACTTGAGATTTTTCTTTCAAGTTTTATCATTGTTTTTTTTGTGGGTTTGATTACTAACTTGTTAATAGGATAGTCGTGAACGTGACGCTTCTCCACGTAGAGATCGTCCAGATATCAGAGACAGATCTCCAAGAAGAAGCAATGACAGCTACAGGGAAAGAGGCAGTGGTGGTTACAGAGATAACAGACCTTCTTCAAGATCAGATAGAAACTATTCAAACAGTGTCTTTATAGGTAATATTCCATATGATTGTACTCCTGAAAATTTAAAAGATTTATTCAGAGACGTTGGTCCAATCTCTCGTGCTGATATTGTCACCCAAAATGGTCGTCATAGAGGTATGGCTACCGTTGAATTTACATCAAAAGATGATGTTGATAAAGCTATTCGTGATTTTGATCACACTCATTTCATGGATCGTGAAATCTTCGTTAGACAAGATAACCCTCCTCCACCATCAAGAAATGACAGATATGGTGGTTACAGAGAGGACAGAAGAGGTGGATACAGAGATGATAGAAGAGACGACAGAAGAGGTGGATACAGAGATGATAGAAGAGATGACAGAAGAGACTACAGAGATGACAGAAGAGGTGGATATAGAGACGACAGAAGGGATGATAGAAGAGGTGATTACAGAGATGACAGAAGAGGTGGTTACAGAGAAGACAGAAGAGACGACAGAAGAGATGACAGAAGAGATGACAGAAGAGGTGGTTATAATGAAAGAAGAGATGATAGAAGAGATTCTAGACCTGAAAGACCACCAAGAACTGGTCCAATATATGAAGTCTTTGTTGGTAATTTACCATTCCGTTATAAATGGCAGGATTTGAAAGATCAATTTAAAGAAATTGGCTCTATTATTCGTGCTGATATTAGATTGGATTACAATGGTAGGTCAAAAGGGTTTGGTACTGTTTCTTTTGAAAACGCTGAATGTGTTGAAAAGGCTATTGAGCAATTTAATGGTACTGAAATTGATGGTAGAAGAATTGATGTTCGTGAAGGTAAAAATAATTCTAATGCTAACAACGCTGAATCAAACGAATCAAACGATTTTTCAAGTCATAATGAAATAGGATCTGCCTTCACTGAAGGTGTTCAACCAAATGGTGAAAAAAATGATACTATTTATGTCGAAAACTTACCATTTGCTACTTCAAATTCTGATTTATTTGATTTATTCGAAAGCATTGGTCGTGTTGAAACCGCTGAAAAGAAGCTTGATTCTTATGGTAAACCAGGTGCTGCCGTTGTTAAATTTGAATCTGAAGATTCTGCTGAAGCTGCTCTTGCAAAATTAAACAATTACGATTATGGTGGTCGTCCTATAAATATTTCTTACGCTAGAAGAGAATAATTGTTAAAAAAAGTTATTTTTTCTGAAAAAATTGTATCTATAATGTTTTAATATTATCATTATCAATTTAATTGTAAACTTAAATAAAATTGTTATACAGTCCGGTCCAGGTTAGGAGCGTGAAAATTTTAAAATTTAAAATCATATGTAAATTAATGCTTTCTATTTATACAATATTTAAAATGAATTTGAGTATAAAAAACATCACAATAATACTCTCAGCGATCATAGTATCAATTATCGTCGTGCTATTACATAAAAAAGATTCATGGGGTAGGTATAAAATCAATTAATTTTTAATTGCCTGAGACTAACTTTATTAAAGTACCTCCATTCAGGGCTTGGTTAAGTAGAAGAAGAATAAGATTGGACGGATACACCGGTCTTTCTTCATTCCAATCAGATATAGAGAATGGTTTAAGCTCTATGCACTTTAATTTATCGGAACACAATTTAGAAGATTCAAGAAAAGGCCTAGATGAAGAATCAAAAATGCAGATATTACAAATTATGAATGAAGAAAATATATCATTTGATGAAGCAAGATTAAAGTTTACTCGTTCAAATTTTTCAAAAAATAACGTTGGTCCTGACGGAATGCCATTAGATCCAAAAGCAGTGACGTTTAACAGATAAAAAATTATAAACAAACAAAAAAGAGGTTTTGTATATATACAAATACACAATTCACGTATCAATTGGGAAACTAGTATCAATATAGGAAGCTAGATATTTTAATGATGAGTATGATCTTGGTAGGGTTTGATAAGTTTCAGACTTTTTAAAATTATCAACATTGAATGAGCCTTCAACAAATTTTGCTAAATATTGGAATGAATCATCTCCACTTAGATCATTTTCATCATCATAGATTCTTGATGTTGATGGCAACTGTCTGATTATATCTTCATTATCAAAACATGATTTAAAACTTGTTGCAGTTGAATAACAATCTTCTGATTTTTTTGTTAAATTTATAACTCTTTCAGTATCAAATGAATCGAATTCAAAATCTAAAAGAGAATCAGATGGATTCATAGATCCATAATCTTGGAATCCAGCATTCGAGCTCATTGGTGTATAATAAGCATCATAATCTTTATTATTAATATCTTCTTGCGATTCAATACCAACTTTTAATAATGGGGATTGAAATCCTTCATCCATTGAAATTGAACTAAATGTTGAAAGAACTCCAGGTTCTTCTTTGCTTGATACTTTCCTTGGTGACTCTAGTCGTGTTTGTTGAAAGTTATTAAATATCGTTCTAACTGGTTTTGTATTAACTTTGTAAATGATTGGTTTTGCTTCTGGTTTGATTAAAACATGTTCAATTTCAGAAGTGATAGGCATATTATAAGTTATATCATAATCGTTGTTGGTATCATCTTCTTCATCAACAGCTTCAACTCCAGAAATATTTTTATTTTTTATTTCATTTAAACCAACTTGAACTGATGACTTTTCTCTTTTTAAAACCCAATTTGGTAAATCGTCTAGAATTTCAATATTATTATTATAATCTAAATCTTCATCAAATAAAGCAGACATTGTTGTTTCAAAGGTTTTGACATCATCGAAACTTGAAATTTCTGGGACTTCAGTATCAAAAATTGCGTTGCATTTCTCTTTTATTGATGGAATTGAATCATTAGATTTTTGTGGAATTATTAGATTTGCAATGTTTGATTTCTTAATTGGCCTTTTAACAGCTGGCTCTTTTGGTGGAACAGGTAACGGTTTATCACTCAAATTGAATAATTTTGATAATCTTTGTTTCAATTTAGATTTTTTAGATAATTTTGGAGTTGATGTAGTATTAGCCTCTTTCTTAGTGGTGTTGATTTTTGCTTCCTCGTTCGTATTTTTGACTGAAGAGTATGATGCGATTCTATCAGTCGTAGATGCTTTTGAAAATAATTCAAAATTTGATGTTAATGATTTTCTTGTACTTGATTTTCTTGAAACTTGCTGAGATTGAGGTTTCATTATTGGTTTTGAAATAGCAGCAAGTAATAATGATTGAGTACCAGAAGTACATATATCAAAATAATTTTTGCTCTCAATCGAATGTCTTTTTGTTTCTAAATTTGAAATTTCTTCAGATAAGTAACTCGAAAATTCGCTTGAATTGATTGTATTTGAATAAGGATTTTTTGAAATGGTTAAAGTGTGAATTTTAATCAAATCATCTTCTATGAATTTTGCAAATAAACCAAACTCAACTTTATTTTCTTTTAATAGATTTTTATTTGGTTCAATGTTTAAAAATAATGCAATTTTTGAATGTGATTTTTCAGTAATATAAGTTGATCTTTCATGAGCTGTGACAAAAATATTAAAACCAAATCTTTCAATTTGAAACAAATGGAATGGTGTAGTTTTTGAAAGAATTAAAGATTTATTAAAAACACGTATAAATTTTGAAGTATCATCTATTTCAAAAACACCAGCAGAACATTGACCATTTTTAAATAAAAAAGTTATTGAATTATCGCTAAAAGTTGATATTTCCAAATCATTTAATAAAGACCAAGCAGTTACTTTCATTCTTGGAATATTTTGAATTGGGTTTTCATTAATTAACGAATTCATTAAAATATCAGAAACTTGAGGTTTTGAAGTTAATGAATCTTCATCTTCATCATCAATTATACTTAAAAATATAATATAATCACTAAATAAAACAATAAGGCCTTTATCTTTATTATTTTGATTAACAGTATCAATAACAGAGACAACTTTTCTATTAACCCAACCATAAGATAAAATAGCAGGCCAGTTTTCACAAATTTCAGTCAAAACTTTACCACTTGGAGTGAAAACTCTTTTATTATAAGGTTTTAATTCTTCTTTACCAAATGAGTCAATAGTCTCAGTTGCACTTTTAAAATTTTGATCAACGATAATTTTTTCAGATGAAGACCAATTTTTTGTTTTAACCAATCTTTCTAAAATCATTTTAATTTTTGTTAAATTTAATTGAGATTTTAAGATAACATCAATATGAGCTTCTGAATATTCGTTCGGAATATAGCGGCCATAAATTTCTAAGAATTGCTTTAAATTACCATCAAAACTTTTCAAAGCAGATTCATGGCGCATTGTTGCTTTATAAAAATAAGGAATCGTTGATCCACAAGCTTTCATAACTTCAAAACTGCCATGCTCAATTGAATTTTTTAGAGCCTCTAGAAAGATGCAGTTAACTCTTGTAACTTCATCAATTGTTGGAGGGAAAACCTGGTTAAGTTGTGAAGTTGTTAAACCTTTAATTTCACCGTTTAAAGTTTTCATTCTAATTGGAACAACTGCTTCTCTTAAAAATTTCACTAGCTGAGTAGTTGTATTCTCTTGTAGTTGTAATAATTCTTGACAAATATCTTGAACTAATTTATCATCATTAAATTTAATTGGACGTTCTGGAGGTCTATAAAGAATATTAGTTGATTCAGGAGAATATTCAGTTAGGGGATCAAATAACTGCTCTAACTGTTGACCGATTAGGTAGACCAACTTGTTATTAGAATCAATCACACTTGGATTATCATCATAAATAACGTCTAATAAAGTTGATTCAATAAAGTGAGGTTGCAAAAATCCTAAATTCAATAAACATTGACCAATTTGAGCAGGCGACTTAGAGGAAATCAACTTCATTGAAGAAGCTAACTCACCAGCGACTGTTTCATCCCATTCAAAAGGTATATTATTATTTAAAGCCATTTTAACTTCATTTGGTTCCATTAAAGCATACGTTTTTAATAAGGTTATTGCCAAAGCTCTTCTAGTATTAGATTTTCTAACACTTTTATCTAGATTTTTGCAAGCATCAAAGAATCTTGATTTATTATCCAAAGTAAAGCCATTGAAATGAAACTCACCTAAGCATGAAAATAAAACTGAACTTATTTTAAGAGAATCTGGATCTTCATAAATCATTATTACGACTTCTCCTAGTATAATATCATAGCCTTTAAAGAAAGCAGCTTTATCAAACAGATCAATCCATTCATCAACCGATTTGAGGTTTTCGTTCGAAGGACGATATAAATTATTGTTTAACCTAACAATGTTTAATGGAGGTTCTTTTAACTTGGTAAAACTTGAATCCTTTGGAAGGAAGTTCTCCTCGTACATACTGGAGGCGACACGACGTCCCTCATCGGCTCCTTCTTCTGTCATTTGTGGAGTTTAAGAGTTCAAAGTTGTTTTTTTTTATTTTTTTTGATGTTTTTGTTTCTTTGTTTACATTTTTCCCGAAACATCAATTGGAGTTGTGTAACTGTAGAAAAAGGACTATTCGCGAAAATCGATGAGGACGCGAAAAGTTTTATTTTAACGTGTCTGAAGATTAAAGTTTCAAGGATGTCTGGAGATAAGAAGGTATATTCGATGGTATCGAAGGTCCAGTTGGACAAACCATATAAGCTTCTTGAATTGACACCTGAGCTTTTGAAGATAATTGAAGAACAAAAGGAGAAAATATATCTAAAAGCACCAACAGATGAATCTGATGTTGTATTATGTACAAACGATAAGACGTATAAAATCAGGCAAAGAAACCATTCAAATACAGTGCTAGTTATGAAAGAGAATCCTATATTTGAAGAAGGTGCAGATGATCAATTAATTGGATACACAAAATTACCATCTGTTTTTGAATGTCAAATTACAACACCATCAATTAATATTAACGACATACCGATTTACAATGGAATTGAAGAAATAACAGAAACCAAAGATAATATAACAATAGAGAAATTAAAGCAAAGATCTGCTATTTCAGAAGGAGAATTTGATAAAGTGTGGTTCAATATCAATGGAACATGTTTTAATGATATCGCAGTCATACTAGATGAAGAATTTGTTAGCAAAGCATTACATTTATTGATAATGTCTATAACGGCAGCAGAACTAAACTTTGAAGAGTTATCAATAATTGAAGTTTATAATAGCATAAAGGAAGAAGCCCCAAATTTTACGATAAGTATAGTTGAAACGATACTAAGAAAATTTTCAATTAATGAAGAAGAACCGTTAATTTTTGATAAAGAAAAGATATCGAAGTTTTATGGAATTCAATCATTAAAATTAAACTGTTTGAAAAAATCCTTGAATTCTTCAGAATTTTTAATTAAATGGAAATCTGAATTACCACCATTTTTTGAATGTCCAATCGATTTATCATTATTAATGGGTTATTATGTGACCCCACTTCCGGAAAAGATTCAATACATTTCAAGAAAAACTCTATCAATTGATATCAATAATAGATTAAAACAATTATTTAAATTGCAATCAACATGGGATTTAAATGAATTAATTCCATTTATCGAAGAGTTTAATATAAAAAACTTGAAATGGGAGAATTTCATTATGAAATTTGCAAAAAGAAAGAAGATTGGTAAAAGAATCATAATTACACAAAAATAAATGAAATCTAATATAAGTTCTATGTAATTTTTTTTAATCTATTTAAAAATTTATTTGCAGTTTCGTAAACACCCAAGAAGATGGCACCACCGGCACTAATCCACATTGTTCTTGGACCAATACCTGAGAAGAAAACTTTGAAACCTTCTTCTTTGAAGATCAATTTAGTTAAATAAATTGCAGAAACTCTTTCTTCATTTAACATAATTCTTGTTTTAATGACATCTAGAGGAGTGGTCACAGCAGCAGCAAAACCACCTGCAATTGAACCACAAATTGCACCTTGCAAAGGATTAACAGGAGATTCTTGTCTTATAGACCATTGACTTTTCATGTATTCATATAATGGGAATTGAATCATTGTAAATGGGATTTCTCTCATAATTGTTGATGACCAACCTCTATAAAATCCTCTTAGAACACCTTCTTTTGATTCATTAGCTAAGATTTTTTTGAAAGTATCAAAAGAAGAATGGGTTTTTGAGGTTTGAGTTCTTTGTTTAATAACTTCGGCTGGAACTCTTACCAGACAAGCAGCAATTTCACCACAAGAAGCAGAGATCATATGAGTTAAAGGCAAAGCTATAGATTCATTTTTGATTTGTTTTGTTAAGATAGGTTTTAATTTCGATTTCATAGTATCATAAGTTACAAAAAATAAAGAAGCTGATGGAGCTGAAGCAATGACAGCAGAACCTAACCCTCTGTATATGCCTTTATAGCCACCATTTTTCCAGAACCCACCTTTAGCTTGTAATCTTGTTTTAACTGTATCTATTGGAAAGAAAGTTAAATCAGTTGAAGTACCAGCAGCTGCACCACTCTAATATATGTTAGTACACCCAGTGTTGAAAACGAGAGACTCCACTGAAAAGAGGATCTTAAAAGAATGCATGAATATATAAATGTTCTTCCAAATCCTCCTCTCATGTAATTGAGGTTACATACCAGAAGTGATATGAGGAAATCACCTTCAGTCATTAATCTACAGATCTGTATAAATTTAATTTTTCACTTTTTGTCAACCATTTCGGATTGAAAGAAGCCCTGGGTAAAGATCATAATATTGAAACTATTAAAGATTACCATATCAATAGTAAATAATTAATAAATTATTGTTATAATAGTGAAATTCTACAGTCTGTTCAAAAGTGAATCAAAAAAAAAAAGGTTAAACCCTCAAATCGGATAAATTAAGTTTCTCCGTTTGAAAGTCGTAAGATTTGATTTATTTAAATTGTGTCAAAAAATGTGTCACTTTTATCTAATTTTTCAAAATAATGGGATTAAAAGGTAAAATAAATCAATTTAAGCAATAAATTAGCTCATTAATTAATTATTAGTAACTTACTATTCAATAATGGTTCCGATTCATTTCTCTTTTCCTAATTCAGTACTTAAATCCTTATAAAACCGTCTGCGGGTAACTGATAACTCCGAAAAAGAAGTGGGAAAAAATTAATTTATAATTAATGCGTACGCTTTTTTAATTAATTCATCAATGTCATTAATTAAATCATTAAAGGGTGTAACAACTCTAAGAACTCTTAGAAATGCAAGATTTCTAAATACTTCTGCTGTTAATAATGCCACAACAAATATATCCAGAAAAGATGAACTGGAAAAACAAGCTTCATCAATTTTACCAAATGCTTTCAAGACAAATGAATTAAACGGTACTAGACCAATTTATTTAGATATGCAAGCAACTACTCCAACAGATCCAAGGGTTTTAGATAAGATGCTACAGTTCTATACAGGATTATATGGTAATCCACATTCAAATACACATTCATATGGTTGGGAAACTGATAAAGAAATCGAAGTTTCAAGAAAACATGTTGCTGATTTAATTGGAGCAGATCCAAAAGAAATCATTTTCACATCAGGTGCAACTGAGTCAAATAATATGGCTATTAAAGGTGTTCCAAGATTCTATAAAAAGGCTAAAAGACATATTATAACTTCCAATACGGAACATAAATGTATTTTAGATTCAGCAAGACATTTACAAGATGAAGGATTTGACGTTACTTATTTACAAGTCAATGAAGATGGTTTAATTGATTTAGAAGAGTTGGAAAAATCTATTCGTAAAGATACCGTTTTAGTTTCAATTATGGCTGTTAATAATGAAATTGGTGTTATTCAACCATTAGAAGAAATTGGTAAGATCTGCAGAAAACATAAAGTTTTCTTCCATTCAGATTGTGCTCAAGCAGTTGGTAAAATACCAGTTGATGTTAATAAAATGAATTTAGATTTAGTTTCAATTTCATCACATAAAATCTATGGACCAAAAGGTGTAGGGGCTATATATGTTAGAAGAAGACCAAGAGTTAGAGTTGATCCAATTATAACTGGGGGAGGACAAGAACGTGGTTTAAGATCTGGTACTTTAGCACCATCTTTAATTTCAGGATTTGGGGAAGCATCAAGATTAATTAAAGAAGATATGAAATATGATCAAGAACATATTGAAAGATTATCCAAGAAGTTAATGGATGGATTATTATCAATTGAACATACTCAATTAAACGGATCTAAAATACACAGATATGCTGGATGTGTTAATGTGTCATTTGCTTATATTGAAGGTGAGTCATTGTTAATGGCATTAAAAGACATTGCATTAAGTTCAGGATCCGCATGTACATCTGCTTCATTAGAACCATCATATGTTTTACATGCTTTAGGTGCAGACGATGCTTTAGCTCATTCATCAATTAGATTTGGTATTGGTAGATTCACAACTGAAGAAGAGATTGACTACGTTATCAAGGCTATTCATGAAAGAGTTGAGTTTTTAAGAGAGTTGAGTCCATTGTGGGAGATGGTTAAAGAAGGTATTGACTTGAATACCATTGAATGGTCAGGTCATTGAATTGTAAATAAATACTAATTATGGTTTTTGATTGATGGCCGGTTCAGGCGTTGTAGACTTCCCCGGTCTCGGTGGAATCATAAGTGATTTTTTTTTCGACAATTTTTCACTCCGTTAAATAAATAAATATGAGCAATCAAAAGAATATTGTTGTCTTACCGGGTGATCACGTTGGTAGTGAAGTCACTGACGAAGCCATTAAAGTTTTAAAAGCTATTGAAGAAGTTCGTCCTTCAATCAAATTTAATTTTGAACAACATTTAATTGGTGGGGCAGCAATTGATGCTACTGGAGTTCCATTACCAGATGAAGCATTAGAAGCTTCTAAAAAAGCTGATGCCGTTTTATTGGGTGCCGTTGGTGGTCCAAAATGGGGTACAGGAGAAGTTAGACCAGAACAAGGTTTATTAAAGATTAGAAAAGAATTGAATTTATATGCAAATTTAAGACCATGTAATTTTGCATCTGAATCATTATTAGAATTATCACCAATCAAAGCAGAAATTGTTAAAGGTACTGATTTCACCGTTGTTAGAGAATTAGTTGGTGGTATTTACTTTGGTGAAAGAACTGAAGATGATGGATCAGGTATTGCATCAGATACAGAAACTTACTCAATTCCAGAAGTTCAAAGAATCACAAGAATGGCTGCATTTTTAGCTTTACAACATAATCCACCATTACCAATCTGGTCATTAGACAAAGCTAATGTTTTAGCATCTTCAAGATTATGGAGAAAAACTGTTACTGAAACCATTGAAAATGAATTCCCACAATTGTCTGTTCAACATCAATTGATTGATTCCGCTGCTATGATTTTAATCAAATCCCCAACTCAATTGAATGGTATTGTTATCACTTCTAATATGTTTGGTGATATCATTTCTGATGAAGCTTCAGTTATTCCAGGTTCATTAGGTTTATTACCATCTGCTTCTTTAGCATCATTACCAGATACTAACAAAGCCTTTGGTTTATACGAACCATGTCATGGTTCAGCTCCAGATTTAGATAAAAACAAAGTCAATCCAATTGCAACTATTTTATCTGCTGCATTAATGTTGAAACTATCATTAGATTTATATGAAGAAGGTGTTGCTATAGAAAAAGCAGTCTCCCAAGTTTTAGATGCAGGTATTAGAACTGGTGATTTAAAAGGTACTTCAACCACTCAAGAAGTTGGTGATGCTGTTGCAGCTGCAGTTAAAAAGATTTTAGCTTAAACTACAATAAAATATATATAATATGATAAAATGTAGAAATTATACATTTAATTCTGTTTGGAAATGATTTCATCAATGTCGATTTCATAGATTGGTTTAGAACCACTATTTGAGAAGTGCTTGTTTTCTTTTGATTCTTGCTCTTTTTCTAATTTTTTCAATTTATCTAAAGCTGTGAAACCATAGACATCTTTACCTAATTCAAAAGGATTTAAAAAGTATGAAACTGTTTTGAAATTTTCACCTAAAGATAAAATTTCATGGATTATATCTTCCATACAAATTATACCTTCATCACCTAATTTTTCTTCAATCAAGTTATTATCATTTAATTTAACTATTTTGTCATCAACTGTAATTGTTGCTCTTTTTTGAATTAACTGTCTAATTGATTGTAATGAAGGTTTACCAACAACGGTATAAGGAGCAATTAATTTGATTAAAGGGTAAACAGTATCTGTTAATTTGATAAAGACACCTGTGTTTATAGAGTTTAATCTTAATAAGTTTAAAATTTTAGAAACTTTAGCTGGAATTTTAACTCCAGTTGGACCTTTAACTCTGATTATAAAATATAAAGTTGGTTTACCATCGAATTTTAATCTTTCACTACCATTTTCAAGATAATGGTCGCCTACCATTTTTTCATTTTTGAAAACTCTTTTAATTCTTTCCTTTTCTCTACCTGTTGCTAAATTTTGTGTAACTAAAGTTTCTGCTCTAATGAATTTATTTTTGTGTCTAGAAGCCCTTTTTTTCAATCTTTCTTCCTGTCTCTTTTTAGCTGCTGCTTGTTTTTCTATTCTAATAAGATCATTGTTCTTTCTTTTCTTTAAAAGAACTTCTGGATTGGAATTTAATTGTGCCATTTGAATCTTTAAAAGACTATAAATTTTTTTCAGCTCATCGCATAAAAAAAATTTTCCGTGTTGCACATACCATATGTATATTGTTGCCCAAACCGGATCTTGACGATGTTTAGATTTCAGACGTTTCTGAACATCTAAGCTGTTCTATTGTGTTCTATTGTGTTTAATGATCATATTTTGTGTACTTTGGTGTTTTTTCTGCTTTTTTTAGAGGTTTTTCTGTATGTTTCCAGGTGATCTGCTGATTATCCCCTAGGCAACGATCAATAGATCAATTAAAGTGTCGAGAGTTTGTGCTGGTTTGCATTGGTTTAGGAGGTAGTCAGGGAATTAGTATCTTGTTTTTTTTTATATACAAGTTTTTGAATACTACAACTACAAGGATACAGCCACAAATTTACAAAATAATAAAAGATCTAAAAAAAACTCTAAATAATTCTTAAAAACATGAATTCTTGAATAAAAAAACTCAAAGATTTCAATAAAACAATCAAAATCAAGAAAAAATGAATATTTTAAAACGAATTTTGAAATAAAAAAGTTATTTGAAACGTAAAAAATTTTTTTTTTCTTTTTCGCACAAAAAAAAAACATCAAAAAAAATCAAAAATAAAAATCAAAATTCAAATCAAAAAAAAAGTTTTAAAAAAGTTTTTCATTTAATTAAGAAAAAAGAGGTTCTCTGAACATTCAAAAGTTTTCAAGAATCTTTGCTGCTTCAACTTTCGTTTTCTTTACCCATCTTTTTTTTTCAATCAGATTTAGAAATTCCAAATTTACTAAAATTATCTGCTGTTTCATTTAACCCCTTCTGAGATTAACGAAAAAAAATTCCTCGGTTTGAAACTTATTTAACTCAATTTATTTAAATTAATTGTTCATTCTAATTTAAATAAAGCTTTTCAAACTCATCAATTTGTTAATTCAATCAAGTATTTTTTTTTGATTGAAAAAAAAATTTTTTTTTTTTTTTTTGATTGAAAATGTCACAAATCCCAAAGATTGATTCTCGATCAAAGAATCAAGAGAATAATGATTCTCAATTATTTCCAAAATCAAATCAAAATTTAAATCATTTCCAAAATCAAAATCCTCCTCCACCCGTTCCAAATTTACCAAGTGGAAATCAAATTCCAATGATGGTTACTCACTACCCAAATCAATCTAACACTTATGGCAACTTCCAATACCAGCAGCAAGTGGCATATGTGCAAGCTCAATACTACCAACAACAACAGCAGCAACAGCAGCAGCAACAGGTTCCTGTTCCTCAACAGGTTCCTCAAGTGCCACAAGTCCCTGTGCAACAACAACAGCAACACTTGGTCCAATCTTTACAAATGCCTTTAACACCTTCAACTGCTCCGCAACTCCACAACCAAGCCCCATTAATGAATCAATCTTTAAATTTCAATCCACAATCGCCTCAAGCTCATCAATTATCTTCCCAATTAAAAGAAGAACATTTTGGTCAACAATTCCAAACTCCTCAGAGGTCGAAATTAGATGAACTGGAAGAATCTAAAAAACGTCAGTCCCCTGGCCCTGAATCTTCAAAGAAAAAAATCAGAAGATCTGACCACTCTTTACCTGGCGAAGATGGTGATCAAATGTTAAAAGAACAAGCTACTAAATGTTTGGATGTACCTATCCAAACTTTAGCTCAAGAGTTAAAAGTCTTAGAAACAGCTCCTCCTGTTTTAAATATGCCATCAGATATTCAAACAACGACTATAACAAGAAGTACAATTTTACATCCAGTTGATAATCAAAAAGAAAGAAAGAAACAAGTCTTTGCAATGACTTGGCTATTAAGATCTTGTGAATCCAATCCAAATGCTGTTGTTCCAAGAAATAGAATTTACGCAAGATATGTTGGAATTTGCGCTGAATATTCTTTAAAACCTTTGAGCCCTGCATCTTTTGGTAAATTGGTTAGAATCACTTTCCCTGGCTTAACTACTCGTCGTCTAGGGATGAGAGGTCAATCGAAATACCATTATTGTGGTATGAAATTAATTAATGATGAAGGTTCAAATACTCCAACCAGTGCAAATACCCCGTTACATAATTCAAACTTTAATGGTAATAATTCAAGTAACTCATTCTTACCTGGTACTCCTTATGGTGGTTCTGATAGTCCAGCTTCCTATCATTCCCAATTCTCAACCCCATTAATAAATCCTTCAATTAATCAAATCAATACATTTTTAAATGAAAATTGTTCAACAAGTTATAAATTTTTACCAAATATTCTAGATATAATTGAAGAAGTTGATGTTGAACATCCAATTCAATTACCTGATATCAAACCATTTTTACCAGCAGGTGTTGATCAAGATATTTCTGCAACTTTAGAAGGTTTATATAAATCTCATTGTAATTCAATCTTTGAAAGTTTGAGATATATGCATTTAAAGAATTTATTTAATTTGTTATCAAGCTTTCACACATCATTAACTTCACCAGTTTTAAAATTATATTCATGCTTAGAGGTTTTACCTTGGGTTATTTTATGTGATACAATTATGTATAAAGCGATTATTAAAATGTTGGCAAAATTAGCTTTACAAGAAATTCCAGTCAATGTTTTAGATCAATTGAAACAAGTTGCTGATACTTACACAGATAAAATTTCATTATCATTGATTTCAATGCCATCAAAATTAGTTTTAGGTAAGCTAAAATTGGCAAAACAGTTTTCCCAACTAATTTCAAGATTAGTGAGGGTTTCAGAAACTTCTCAAACTGCAAATAAAATTCTATCAAATGAATTGGATAGAGATATTATGTATTATGATTGGAAGAAATTTGTTAATGTTAAACAAATTGCTTTAAAAGAATTACCATGTGAAGGTAAGAATTGTGATAAAGTCGTTGAAATTTTAACTGTTAAAGTTGAAGAATTATTGAAAAAACAATCTCCTGAATTTGTTAAATCATCAACTCCAACAAATTTAATTGAATGGGGTCGTTATATTTCAAAATTACCTGAAGAATTCTCTGAAGTTCCTGCTAAATTATTTTTATTATGTACTTCAGCCTTATTGACAAGTGCTTTAAGAGAAATATCTTTAGCTGGAGGTGCTGGTTTTGGTGCTTGGTGGGTTTTAAGATGTTGGATTGATGAATGGGTTGGATGGTGTGCAGAATTAGGTGGATTTATTGGTGTTGAAACTGGTGATTCTCAAGAACTTAATGGAAGTAATAATAAATCAGTAAGTAAAGTTAATAACAACTCAATTATAAATAAAAATGATGGCCATGTTGATTTGATGTTTGGTAACTTCATTTCAAATGATGATAAACCAAAAGAAAATCATATTTAAAATAAAAAAAAAAAGAAAGAAAAAATTCTTAGAAAAGAAAATCAAAGAATAATAAAAGTAATTTAGAAAATTGCTGTATTATAAAAAAATTATTTACTTTTATTAAAACTTATTTAACTTGATTTTATAGCAAAATATTTTTACAATCGTTTATGAATTTATTGTAGAAAAATTTTCGGATCAAAAAAAAAATTGAAGCTCATCACCAAAAATGTCAGAAGTTCACACAAAGGAGGAGTTGACTGGCTTGATTGACTCGCTGGTTGAAGGACTAGAATTCTATGAGCCTTTGCTGACACCTGCGAAATTGTCAGAAATCGAAACATCCAAGAATGAACAGGAAATTAACATCGAAGAGGAATTAACCAAATTAAGCAAATTGATCTTTGCACATTCCACAAAGATTGGTATTGCATTCAGACCACCTGTTTCCATAAACGCAGCATACCAACAATTAAAGGAAACAAGCGAAGTGTTTCTGATTTTAATTGGAGTTTTATCCAAATTATTTAATATTCAAGAAAACGATAAATTTGGTAAACTGTACAAAGAAGAGATTTTAGAAGTGACCAAGTTATTAATCTCATCATTCAAAGAACTGTTGATAGAGTTAAAGAATTTGGATTTTAACTTGCAAAAGGGCGAAGTGGATGAGAGTTATAGATTGATTAATGTTGGAAAAATTTGGGAAAATTGCAAGAAATTAGAAAGTTTGATAAAAGAAGGTAAGATAGGATTACTAAAGAGCAAGATCAGGTTGAATATTGCAGTGATTGAAGATCTAATTGAAGAATTCGAAGAATGGCTAGAAAATCCAGAGATTGTTGATGATCCATTTGATTTCAATGAAGAAAGCGAAGAGGAAGATGAGAAGGAAGTGGATGCGGACGTAATTGAATTTGCTAACGACTGGATTAAGAAAGTCAAGATGGTAAAATTGTTGTATTCATCATTCATAAAGTCATTACCAAGTGACAAAAATTCTGAAATCAACGGGACTGAAATCGATCTGTTTTTTAAAGAACAGAATGTCTTTTTCAACTTGGTGGATGAATTGATATCCAATATTTTTCTAAATTTGAACATTCTTGAATTGAAGTCCAGCACCAAGTTGATTTTCGAAAAAAGTCAATACTTAATTAATTTATTGAAAAAAATGAATAAAAACGATGAAAAAAAATTGAATTGGTTGTCAGTATGGCAAGAGAAATTTCTACAATAAGTCTTTTTAATATATAGTGTACATTTTTACCAGTCTTCGCCATCACTCTCGTCGTCACTTCTACTGACTTTTTGTTTTCTGCTATTTAAAGCAGCAGCTAATGCATCTTGTAAAGAACCACCACCTGGTGAAGGGGTGCTACTTGGGACAGGCTCGCCTCTTTGTTCTTGTAGCAATACTGAAGGTTTGTCCAATTGAGATTTGTCAACTTTTTTCAATGAACCGATACCAGCACCTCTGATCGAAGCCAATAAAGCGTCTCTATCATCACCACCTGAAGGCACTGGAGATTGAGTTGCAGGCTGTTGAAACTGTGGAGGAGGAGGGGCAGGAGGAGCAGTTGAAGAAGACTGAGTTGGAAATGGAGGAGGGGGAGGAGGTGCTGCTGCTGCTGCGTTTAATAATGGAGGTGCTGAAGCATTTAATTGTGGTAAAGGAGGTGCTGGAGGTGCTGAAGTATTTAACTGTGGTAAAGGTGGAGGTGCTGGAGGTGCTACTGCTTGAGATGGGAAACTTGTTTGAGGAGGAGCATTATATTGCGGAGGAGCACTATATTGTGGAGGAGCACTATATTGTTGCTGCTGCTGTGCTGGAGAAGCACGAGGAGGTAACTGGTGAGGGAAACCTGTTGATTGAGGAGTAACTCTGCTTGGAGGTGGTGGAGGAGCAGCAGCACGTCTTGAAGGAGGAGCTGGAGGAGGAGCAGCTGATCTTCTTGCTGGAGGAGCTGGAACGGGACCTCTGCTTGGAGGAGGTGGAGGTTGAGATCTTGAAGCAGGAGGAGGAGGAGTTGGACGACTTGACTGAGGTAATTGAGGAGGAGCTGGACGAGTGGATGCAGGTAGTTGTGGAGGAGCAGGACGATTTGATTGAGGCAATTGAGGTGGTAATGGTCTTTGAGAGTTTGGTAAAGAAGGAGGAGGAGCTCTTTGAGTGTTTGGTAAAGGTAAAGTAGAAGAATAAGAAGGTAAATTCTGTGATTCTAAAGGAGGAGGTAATCTGTGAACAGGTTGAGAAGTTAAGGGAGGAGGAACTCTGTGAGTTGAAACAGGAATTTCTTGTTCTTCAGGTTCTTCTGGTTCTTCTGGTTCTTCAGGTTGAGGAGATGGAGTTGAGTAATTTGAGGAGTAATCAGAAGAAGATGGTGGTGGAGGAGGAGGAGCTTTCTTTTTGATAGAAGGAGAATGATGAACAGGATGGCTATTGTTCTGATATTTTCTTGGGATTGGAGGTTCTAAACCAACCAAAGGCCCACCTTGGTTTTTAATATAATCTTTAATGAATTGTTTATTATCAGCAATCATGTCTTCAGAGATACCAGCAGCAGCTAATTCATTGTATAGAGATCTCCATTCAGGAGGAGGTAAATCGTCATAATAGAGGACGTTTGTGATATTTCTGACTCTTTGATCGTTAATTAGAGATTCACCTCTTGGACCAGCAGATTGAGGAGTTGTTTTTTGAACTCTTTTAGAAGTAAGGGCATTCTTGTTCTGGACTGTCTTTTTAGAACCATTTTTCTCTCTTTGTTGTACTTTTTTGTAGAAAGCTGAAGCATCATTTGAATCGTCGAATAACAAACCAATGAAACATTCTTCTATTTCAAAAGTATGGAAAAAGGAACGGTCCTGGTTGTATTGGAAGTTGATGTAGATCTCTTGATCCCATAGAACACCTCTGTGGCCGTTGATATCTACTAGTTTCAAAAAAAAAGTATGGCCAACTAAGTCATCGACGAGGACAATTGCACCAGAAAGACCGGTGTAAAGCCATTCCTGTGGGTCTGGATATGCGATATAGAGTCTTGCAATGGAAGCAGCGAGGACCTTATTGGATCCTTTGGGGACCACTCTTTTGATCTTTTCTTTGTCAGAGGAGGTCAGAGGCATTGTTGTTGATGAAAGAAAGAAATTGGTCTCATAACCGGTAGAGGATAGGGAGAGCTTCAGAGTGTGCAGAGTGTTTTGAGAGCAGAGAGTAGTGTTTACTAAGTATTTGGTGTTAGAGCTGTGCGTATCTAGAGAAACCTGTCATGAATAGTAGAGAATGAAGAGACACTTTCAATTGAGTAGTTTGTACTTCAGTTGGTCATATTGTACATAAATAAATACACCAGTACATAAATATAAACAGTAAATAAACATACATAACTCTAAATAACCCTTAATAACTATTCGCCAAATTCAGGTCTCAAGTCTGATCTTCTAGGACTGACCAAAGGATGGAGCTGAGCAAGATAGGTGATTGCCCACATCAAGTAGACCATTGCTAAAGTTAAAATTACCGTACTTCTCCAAACAGTTTGATCCTTTTTAGGAGCAAGGACCCAGAAGACAGAGGAAGCAGCAATAACGACGACCAATGCGATAACGACGGTCCAGAAACTCATAGTTTAAAATAAATTGGTTGTTGCAAAAGGATAAAAAGTCGGACGAAAAAAAGAATTAAATCAGTAGAAATGTCACCAGAATTGGCTCACTGGCTGCGTTCGGTGGTCCATCAGCATTACAAATATTCAGAGGAAGTTTATAATCAAGTTCTTGAGGTGCTCAGTAAGAATCATCAATTGAGACCTCGTACAAGAGTTCATACAAACGACCAGGGCAAATCTGCACTATTGTTATGTCTTTATGGTTCGTTACCAACAGTCATCTCCAACCATCAATACAACATTCCTGTGGAGATATGGATTCCTTTAGAGTTCTCAGTGGTTGCTCCAATGGCGTACGTCGTTCCAACTCCTAGCATGTTGTTGAATCCAGGTAATCACGTCGATGCTAATGGGAAATGCTACCTTCCATATTTATCCAATTGGAACCCACAGTCCAAGTTGATTGAACTATGTACAGAGTTATCCAAAGTATTTGCATTACACTCTCCTGTTTACTCCAAACCTGCCAATCACACTCCATCTCCTGCACTACCTCCAAAGCCAGAGCCAATCAAACACATCAGCTCTCCTCCTCCAATCCCTCCAATTCCACACACTCTAAAGCAACAACCATTCCAATTATCAGACTTATTAGATTCTGAAATCAGACCTGCTTTCGACACAAATAGACAGTCTTTATTACAACAAGTATCAATCATATTAGACTCTTTAGAAAAAAACTCTATAAACCCCCAATTGAACCAATTTGACAAAAACATCAAACAAATAGATGACTCCATCCACCAATTTGACAAGATCTTTGAGTATGAAGCAAAACAAATTGAATTGATCAACGAAAACATTATTAAAAACGAGTCAATTATAAAATCATCTACAATGGATACAATAGAAACAATAGAAAAAATCAATAGAACTCCTATACTCAATCCAGATGAAACGATAATTGCTGATTCTATTCCAAAAGCTCAACTATATGATCTTATTTCCCAAGATTTAGCAATAAATGACACTTTAGCAGCTCTAAACATCGCATTTTCAAAAGGAAAAATAACTTTCCAATCATTAATTAAGCATACGAGACAGCTATCAAGAAAGCAATTCACCAAAAGAGCCTTAATAAGGAAAATATCAATCGAACTCTCAATCGACGTTTAATCCGAAAACAGTAATATTCGTGTAACCGGCCGGGTAAGAAGAAAATTTTTTTTTATACCTTTTGCGATGAGCTTAAAAAGTTTTTATTTAACTTAATTTAAACACTTTAAATGTCTGATTTCATTAAACCAGAGAACGTCTCTGCCACTTCTCAAGACACTTCTGAGTGGCCTTTGTTGTTGAAGAACTTCGACAAACTTTTAGTTAGATCAGGCCATTACACACCGATTCCAACTGGTTCAAGTCCTTTAAAAAGAGATTTGAAATCTTACATCAGTTCAGGTGTTATCAATTTAGATAAACCTTCTAATCCATCATCCCATGAAGTCGTTGCATGGATCAAACGTATCCTCCGTTGTGAAAAGACAGGTCATTCTGGTACTTTAGATCCAAAAGTCACTGGTTGTTTAATTGTCTGTATTGATAGAGCAACCAGATTGGTCAAATCTCAACAAGGTGCAGGTAAAGAGTATGTGTGTATCGTTAGATTACATGAAGCTTTAGAAGACGAGAAAGCTTTAGGCCGTTCTTTAGAAAACTTAACTGGTGCTTTATTCCAAAGACCTCCATTAATCTCAGCTGTTAAAAGACAATTGAGAGTCCGTACCATTTACGACTCCAAATTAATTGAATTCGACAACAAACGTGGTTTAGGTGTGTTCTGGGCATCATGTGAAGCCGGTACTTATATGAGAACTTTATGTGTCCATTTAGGTATGTTATTAGGTTCAGGTGGACATATGCAAGAATTGAGACGTGTTAGATCTGGTGCTTTATGTGAAAATGATAACTTAGTCACTTTACACGATGTTTTAGATGCTCAATGGACTTATGATAACACAAGAGATGAATCTTATTTAAGAAAAATCATCCAACCTTTAGAAACTCTATTATTAGGTTATAAAAGAATCGTTGTTAAAGACTCTGCAGTCAATGCCGTTTGTTATGGTGCTAAATTGATGATTCCAGGTCTTTTAAGATACGAAGAAGGCATTGAATTATATGACGAAGTTGTTTTAATCACAACCAAAGGTGAAGCAATTGCTATTGCCATTGCTCAAATGTCAACTGTTGACTTAGCTTCCTGTGATCACGGTGTTGTTGCTAAAGTTAAAAGATGTATCATGGAAAGAGATTTATACCCAAGAAGATGGGGTCTAGGTCCAGTTGCTTCCAAAAAGAAACAATTGAAATCTGAAGGTAAATTAGATAAGTTCGGTAGAATCAACGAAAACACTCCAGATGACTGGAAGAAATCATATGTGAGCCATGAAGGTAATGAAGAACCAGTTAAGCCATTAGTCCAAGAAGTCAAAGCTGAAGAAGTTAAAGCTGATGTTTCTGTTGCAGATGTCTCTGTTGCAGACGTCTCTGTTGCAGATGCAGATGAATCTCCAAAGAAAGAAAAGAAAGATAAGAAAGAAAAGAAAGAAAAGAAAGATAAAAAGGAAAAGAAAGATAAAAAGGAAAAGAAAGACAAGAAGAGAAAAGCTGAAGATGACGAAAGTGAAGACAAGAAGAAAAAATCTAAAAAATGATTTATATACCTGTAATTTTAGAAATTAAGTATTCGAATTGTAGTACAAAATTCTATTTCTATCATGCATGAGTTTATCGTAAATTAAAAGAAATTATTAATTGCATCTTTTTGGTCTTGAGTCAATGAAATTGGATAATCAATTTTGTATTTAATCTTCAAATCACCTCTTTGACCAGGAGATTTTGAAATTGGCATACCCAATCCTGGATAAGTATTCTCTGATGTTGGTTGGACTGGAGAGGATCTTGAAAATGGGATCTTTCTACCATCAACACTTTCAATGGTTTTATCAAAACCTAATAAACTCTCTTTGAACGTTAAAGGCAATGTGTATATTAAATCATTGCCGTCTCTTTTAAAGAATTTGTGTGGTTTTTCTTGGAGCACAAACTGGATGGTCTTACGACGTCCATTTGTGTAATCACCTTTGTTCTTGAAATTGATCTTTGTGCCTTCTTTCCAACCAGGTTTGATGTTGATCTCTAGAATAGACTCTTCTCTTGTTCCATTTGGTCCTTTGGTGGTCAACTTCAACTTTTTATCACTACCAGTAGCCAATTCTTCTAATGAAACAGGTAAATTAACTGGAGTTACTTCAGGCTCAGGCTCTCTGTAACCACCACCCATTCCACCCATTCCACCCATACCACCCATTCCACCCATTCCACCAGGCATACCACCAAATGGAGAACCACCACCACCACCAAAACTGAATCCAAAACCATCGTCTCCCATTCCTCCAGATCTAGCAAATTGTTCAAAAATATTTGAGGCATCAGCATTAGAGAATCCACCAAATGGATGTCCTCCTCCACCGAATCCACTAAATCCTCCTCCTTGTGCACCACCTGGGAATCCTTGAGCACCGGCTTTGGCTCCTTCTAACCCAAATTGGTCATAAGCTTCCCTCTTGTCAGCATCACTTAAAATATCAAAAGCTTCTGAAATTTCTTTAAATTTCTCAGTGTCACCAGTTGGTTTATCTGGATGGTACTTCAATGCCATCTTTCTGTAAGCCTTCTTGATCTCAGCATCAGACGCACCTGGTTGCACGCCCAATCTGTCATACAAAACAGTTTCTCTCACCATAATTAATTTGGTTAAAAGGAATTTTTTTCCTTCATATATACTTATACTCCCAACGCTTCAAATAAAAAAAAACTTTCCCTTCTCGAATGTTCTAGTAAAAACTAAAATGTCAGTTCTTCTTGCAAGTGCAGGTTACGACCACACGATCCGGTTCTGGGAGGCATTGACTGGTGTCTGTTCTCGAACAATTCAACATGCTGATTCTCAGGTCAATAGATTGGAAATTACTTCTGATAAACGGTTTTTAGCTGCTGCCGGACATTTACATGTTAGATTATACGATATAAGAACTACGAATCCTAATCCTGTCACGTCATTCGAAGGCCATTCCAATAATGTGACTTCTATTGCTTTCCAGTCAGATAATAAGTGGATGGTTTCCAGTTCTGAAGATGGGACTGTGAAAGTATGGGATGTCAGGGCTCCATCAGTTCAAAGAAATTATAAACATAACTGTCCTGTTAATGAAGTGGTGATACATCCGAATCAAGGTGAGTTGATCAGTTGCGATCAAGATGGGAATGTAAGGATTTGGGATTTAGGAGAAAATCAATGTACTCATCAATTAATACCTGAAGACGACGTGCCTGTTCAATCAGTCTCAGTTGCAAGCGATGGTTCAATGTTGGTTGCAGGTAATAATAAAGGGAACTGTTACGTATGGAAGATGAATAATCAAAAAGATTCAACTTTATTACAACCAGTGACGAAATTCAGATCCCATTCAAAGTATATAACAAGAGTCTTATTGAGTTCTGATGTTAAGCATCTATCTACTTGTTCAGCAGATCACACTGCGAGAATTTGGAATGTGGAGGACTCTTTCTCGTTGGAAACCACATTACAAGGCCATCAACGTTGGGTTTGGGATTCTGCCTTCAGTGCAGACTCTGCTTATTTAGTGACTGCCTGCTCTGATCACTACGTGAGGTTATGGGATCTTTCAACAAGTGAAACGGTAAGACAATATAATGGGCATCATAAAGGTGCCGTTTGTGTAGCTCTTAATGATGTTTAGTCTGGAACTAATTACATGATAGAAAAGATAATTTGTAGGTATTATTTATTATACTTTGAAAGAATATTTAAGTCTTGTTTATTTAATACTCGTCGTAGTCTTTAAAATACAATTTGTAACTATTTTATAAATATACTGATAAGACTAATGATGCTATTAGATATATTGATATTATGTTTGGATTATAAAATATTAGCGATATTATTTTAATTTTAAATATTAACTTTGTCTAAATAATAGCGATACACCAATGGACGGATAGAGACGGACGTAAATAAAACATCAAAATAAATATATAAAAAAGAAACAGTAATCACGATATAATTAAATAAATACAACCATGAGACTTTAAACAGCAAGATCATATATTTGAATATCAAATCTTCAATAAATTTATTGACCAAAATTGCCAAACTTGTCTGTCGATTTCGGATTTCTGACATGTAACAAACAAAACAACATGTAAAAAATTGTTTAGGCAGAAATCTAGACTGACACATAGGCGGACTCTAGAAGGAGGCTTACAAGGAGCTCCAGAAGAAGTTTCTCAATTTACAAAAAAAAAAGTTGCCCAACAAGAATAATGAGAAGCTTTTACTTATAAGAGTCTAGAAAGGTAGATAAATCAATAATGATAATAAATATTCTATATATTCTAATTGGAAATGTGTTTTTGATATGACTAGCTGAAAATAAAAAGTGTAATTTAATATTAAAGATATTAATTGGCATGACTAGGTAAACAGTTTTATTTACTATATCACTAAGAGTCCGAGATAGTTTAGTGGCTAGAATTTCCGTTTGTCGCTTTGTTGACAGTTCATGGTAGACCGGGGTTCAATTCCCCGTCTCGGAGTTTATTTTTTTTTTTCATTTATTCATCTTTGAATCTTCTTTTAAGGTGGTTAAAATGATTATTTTCTTTTTGACTTTTTTATTCTTTTAATAATAGGTAATAATAATAGGTAGTAATAATAGAAATTAGAGAATAATCAATAAAATATAAGTAAAAAGAAAACATTTATATAGAATAATATTTGTGGTTTTATGGTAATTTATAGAAATTAAGCCATTGAAAGTAAGGAACAGCTTATAAAAGATTAAAAAAATAAAATGATTCTTGATTAATTCAATAGGAGAAATGGAAAATGTTGACCACTTAGTCAGGAAGCCCAAAATCAGCTTTTTCTCTTTCACTTAATATATTTTTTTCTGTATTCAAACCGTTTTTTGAAAAACTTAAAAGTTATCAAATGTTGAATAATGAAGCACACAAAAGATATTTATCATACTTTCTAACACTGCTCCCGACGAGGTTACAATCACAGGACTCCAACAAGCTTTTGCTGGTGTATTTTGCCGTTTGTGGTTTGGATTTAATTGGTTACATATTTGATGATGAAGAACGAAAAAATTTGATCGAATTTATTTATTTGCATTTAGTTGACGATAGAGGATTTCGTGGTAGTTTATCACATAAATTGGAAGATAATAAGTATGATCCACCTAATTTATCTGCTATTTACTCTGCTTTATGCGTATTAACCACATTGGATGATGATTTATCAAGATTAAATAAAGATGAGATATTGAAATATGTTTTAGAATGCCAAGAGCACAATGGCTCGTTTTCTTCGTATGTCATTGATGGTAAACCAATTGGAGACGGTGATTTGAGACAGTGTTATTTAGCTGCTTCAATAGTGGAGTTTTTGAAATTAGATATAAATCTTAATAATTTAGAAGAATACATAATTAATTCAATCCAATTTGATGGAGGTTTAGGATCAAATGAAAGCCATGCTGGACTGACTTTCTGTGGCCTGGCTGCATTGAAGTTGATTGGCTCAATTGAGAAATATGATTGGGAAAAGACGATTTATTGGCTAGTTAAACGGCAGATTAATTTTAATGAATACAATTCAAAGCTATTAGATTATGAATTCACAGATATAGGAGACATTGGATCGTTTAATGGACGAGAAAACAAATACGGAGACACTTGTTATTCGTTTTGGGTCTTATCAAGTTTAAAGATACTAAACTCCATTGATCTCATAGACAAAAGCCATGCCAAAGATTTCTTACTAACCAAGACTCAAAGTAAAAGAGGAGGATTCAGTAAAACAGACATCGACGACCCTGACCCATTGCATACGTATCTTGGAATATGTGCGTTAAGTTTATTGAATGAAAATGATATTGGGATATTAAATGAAGTTTTAGTTATTCCTTTATAAAAGTTCTATATACAAGCATTATATACACACATTAATTTTATTCATGTCAATTTGATGATCTCTTCATAGATGCCCCATGCGATTCCTGCACTCATTGCTTTTCTTGTCAATCTTAAACTTAAGCCATCAAATAAGCTTCTCCAGCCTTCGTTTTTAATTAGAGTCATAAAAGTTTTGTTGAAGTGTTGGAATTTTTTAGGCTGTAATTGCATTCTTGTCTTTATTGTATCAAATGGTGCAGTTATTGTTGTTGCTAAGGATGCAGCTAATAATGCAGATGATGAATTAATTACTGTCGAAGTTTGGAAATTTGCCATTCCTGAGTCATTTTTGATCAATCTACTCAATGATAATTTCCACCATTCATACAATCCAACATAAATCCCAGCATATGGAGCGTCTCTTGCAATTGTTGCACCTGAGCCTTTTAAAAATCCTGCTGAACCTTCCTTCTGATAAATGTCTTGAATTGCTTGAGTTATTGACTTATAATTGTATAGACTAGACTCGAATCTCACTTTGATGATAGTTATTGGCATTGTAATGAAACCAACCATCGCTCTTGTTATGAAACCTGTTAGTAAGTTCAATTCTGTTGATAATTTTGGTAATGCTGAAGTTGTCACACTTGAATTCTGGCCTGTGTTTCTAGCCAATGTGGATCTGAACAAGTTTAGACTTGATAAGTACAGGGCACTGCCAACACTTGTTCTTATCGCTGAAGGCAGAGTTCCTCTCCATAAAGATTTAATAGAATTTAACTCTTTAAAAGTTTTCGTGAGAGTCATTTCATGATTTTGTTGCAGTCTTGTTTTCAAAAGATCAAACGGTTGTAACGTCACACTCGACGTCAAACCACCAAAGAATCCTCCAATCAAATGAGAAGTCGATTTCGATTCCATTTGTTAAATAAAGAAGGATTATTTAATTAGTGAAAAATTTCCCGAAATGATGCGATGAGGTGAGAAGATTTCAATTTATTACAACAAAATTGTATTTAGACGTGCCTCTATTATTAGTCCATTCAATTCTATTTCTCTTGTTTATATAAATTCCCGGCTGTTATCTCTTTAATCATTAAATTGACATCAATATAATAAATATTCTCAATTTTTATACCTTCACCAATAGTACAAGCAACAACATTGTCTATTTCTATTAAATAAATGTCCAAATCTTGTATTTCATTATTTATGTAGATGCTGGTTGTATACCATTGACACTCCTTTGGTGTGAATGTATCGGTATCATACAATTTATTACTTCTAAGGTTAACCGATACTGGCTTTAATGGTAGGCCAAACCTCACACTCTGCAAGTCATAATTGATACCGTACCCTGTATATTTCCCATATGCTTCCTTCATTGCCCAGATCCACTGGAATGGGTCCCTTGGGCTCCAAATACCTTCATTATTACCATTACCTCTATCATCTCTATCACCTCTATTGAATTCCTCTATAAACAGCACCTCTGCAGCACATAGTACCCCACTGATCTCATCCAGAGACTCGTTTCTTGATCTGCTTAGGTCCAGACCAAGTTCGTTCTTACCAACGGCCATTGCACAAACATCAATCTCATTGCTCATGCTGAACTGGATTCCCTCTACAAAGGGCTTTCCAAACTTTCCAAACTTCAATTCATGATCACCGACATTCAAATTTAGGATGAACTTCTGTAGCAGCAAATTTGATAAGACTAATTTTGCATCTTTGTGAAACTTCTTTTTGATTACTTTTTTTTGCACTTCAAAAGGCAGCAGCCACAATGTCTTTTCAAATGCAAAAGCATCCTCTAATTCATCTTTCAATGGAACCAAAAATAAAAACATAAATTTTTAAATGGGACATAAATATTAATTTTTTCAAAATTAGTCACTTTATAAAAAAAACCACAATATGTCCAGAAAGGAACTTATCGACAACGCAGTTGCGTTCTTGAAAGATCCAAAGGTTGCAGATGCTGCTTTGGACAAGAAGATCGAGTTTTTAGAGAGCAAAGGACTTTCAAAGGTCGAAATTGATGAAGCTTTGAGAAGGGGAAAAGAAAGTACCCCAATGTCGACACCAACAACCAATACAGCACCAGTTGTCAGTGCTCCTGCCTATTACTCACCTATTGTAACTGCTCCTGCTGTTCCAGATCGTGATTGGAAAGACTACTTTATTATGGCTACTGCCACAGTTGGTGTTGGGTACGCTTTATATGAAATAACCAAAAGATATTTAATTCCAAATATTTTACCAGAATCCAAGACCAAGTTAGAAAAAGATAAAGAGAGTGTTGAAGAGGAATTTTTAAGAATTGAGGCTACGTTGAAAGAGATTTCAGAAACCAATAAAGAGTTAAAAGAGAATGAATTAATTGAAACTAAAGAAATCAGTGAAGTTATTGAGAATCTGAATGAGATTATAACTAAGACTAAATCCAAAAATGAAAAACTACAAGATGATATTAAACTGTTGAAGTCTGAAGTTGAAAATTTAAAGAATTCATTTGATAAATCTATTGAAAAGCAACAAACTTCGATTTCTTTGGAAGTTTCTTCAATCCAATCAGAATTGAAGTCTTTACAGCAATTGATCAAAAGCAAGAATTCAAATGAAAAGACATCGATTCCTGCTGCCTCTTCAATTCCTTCAGCTTCTGAAATATTAAAGAAAGTCAAGAATGATGCTACTACCACTACTACTACTGCTACTACTTCTGCTCCAGTATCTGCTTCAATTCCAGCATGGCAACAATCCTCTGCTTCTTCTACCTCTTCCATCCCAGCATGGCAGCAAAGCTCCTCGTCCATCCCAGCATGGCAACAATTATCAAGTAACTCAACTTCTTCACCTTCCCCTTCACCTTCTTACACCCAGAGAAGCACAGTTGAGATCCCACAAGATCAGAAATTTGTCGTTGCGTCAGGATACTTTGAACCAGCACCAGTGGAGATCCCACAGAGTCACAAATTGGATATCTAAATCGAGTGTTTATTTAATTCCTTGTAGATCCTTCTAAATCTTCCCCCCAAGTCTCCTTCTAAAATTTATTTTCTCCTTCTAAATCCCTTCTAAAACGGAAATCACACCATAAAAAATTCACACCTTTTAATTAAATGATGAGAAGATACTCAACGTTAGCCAGTTTGAAGCAGCTGGCACCAAAGCCTCCGTTATCCAAAGAGCAAAAGGCTTTCCTCGACAGGTTAATCAGGGTCGACCAAGCAGGGGAATTAGGTGCAAATTATATCTATGCTGGACAACATTTAGTATTGTCACACACTGAACCACAACTGAAAGACCTGATCAAACACATGTGGGAACAAGAGATCCATCACCACAACACTTTCAACAACCTTCAATCGACACACAGAGTCAGACCTAGTCTCTTGACGCCATTATGGAAAGTTGGGGCCATCGGTATTGGAATAGCAACTGCACTAGTCAGCAAAGAAGCAGCAATGGCATGCACAGTAGCAGTCGAAACAGTTATTGGGGGGCACTACAATGACCAATTGAGGATATTAGCTACCAAATTCCCACAAGGTGAAGATCTAGTTGAATTAGCAAATTTAAAGAAGGTTGTATCTCAATTCAGAGATGACGAGTTAGAGCATTTGGATACCGCAATCGATAACGATGCAGAAAGTGCAGTTCCATACTGGTTGTTGACAGAAGTCATCAAAGGAACTTGTAAGATAGCGATCTGGACAGCAGAAAGAATTTAAGAACTACATATACATCCCCAATATATATCTTATACTAAACCATCATATAAATTCAATGCACTAACAATACTCGGATCGATTTTGGATCCTTCTCTGAATTCATCTAAACTGATCTCACCGTTTTTATCTTTATCCATCAATTCAAAGATTTTCTGAACTCTTAATTCAGGAGTTGCCTCATCTTCGTTTAATTCCACCATACTACCAATCATTTTGTAAATCGAGCTGACTATTGCCAACATCTCTTCGTATGTGATCTTTCCATCGTCATTCAAGTCGTACAATTGAAATGCCCAAACTAATTTCTCTTCCAACGTACCACGGCTTGTAATACTTAAAGCACAAATAAACTCTTTGAAATCAATTGATCCAGACTTGTCTGCATCAAAAACCCCAAACACATAATTGGAGAAGTCTGTAGGATCCCCAAATGGAAAGAACTGTTTATATATCCTAATGAACTCAGGCTTGGTCAACTGTCCAGAAGGACAATCTCTTAAGAACCCTTTGTACCACTGCTGCAACTCTCTTCTGTCAAAATAAGTGGATTTTTTCAACGACGTTAGTTCGTCTTTACTTAACTTTGAAGCAGCTTTTCCCATCACACAAATTATCGATCAAAGAATCAAAGAAGATAAACTTTTTTAATGTTAATTTTAGTTTGATTCTGACTTCGCCAATCGCGAAAATTTCCATATAAAGTAACATCAACACTTTTTGACAGAAAGTCTTGCTTCTTTATTTCTTCATTTGAAACGTTTGTGAGTCAGTGCGCACCATAGTATTATATTTGCCTATTTATTTTATAAGCTTGAGAGAAAAAAAGGTGTTTCTACCTCTTTTCTGTGATAAACTGCAAATAATCATATACTAGAGACAACAATTGTGTCAATCGTTTAGCAGACCAGTATTTCAGATCATTTCCTCACCATTTAAACCATGAAACTACCCAAATACACAAACATTAACATAGGTAAACCTGGTTTCATGTTTTCTCACGTGACACTAAGTTTTTATTGTTCAAACCCAATTTGGTTTATAAACAATTTCAATTCAGTTATAAATAGAGAAACTTTTTTCCCGTTTGATTTCCATGAAAATATGACTTCTGACGAATCTGTGGATAAGTCCATCCTTTTGGCAAACCCATTGCATGAAATTGCCCTGACTTCTGCCATATTGGGCTCATTATTTGGTATATCAATATCTGCTTTCTTTATATTGAATTTCAAATCCCCCTCTATTTATATAATGGCATTATCAGTGTTTCATTTCCTTGAGTATTATGTTACAGCTAAATACAACTTGAATAAAGTTCATAAAGAAAGTTTTATCATCAATAATGGTAGTTCATATACAATTGCTCATTCATTCGCACTAATCGAAGTTGGTATCGAATACTATTTCTTCCCTCAATTCAAAAGATCATACAGTTACATCAAACTTATTGGCTTGGTGCTAATCATATTTGGCCAATACATTAGATATTTGTCAATGAAGACTGCTGGGAAATCGTTCAGTCATCTGGTCAAATCTAAGAAAGAGGATGACCATGTGTTGATAACCAGTGGGATCTACTCAATTTTGAGGCATCCTTCATACTTTGGCTTTTTCTATTGGGCAATTGGAACTCAATTGCTGCTACTAAATCCAATTAGTTTAATTGGGTTCTCATATGTTTTGTGGCTGTTTTTCAGTCAGAGAATTGAATATGAAGAGAAATACTTGATACAATTCTTTGGACTGGAGTACATCGACTACAAAGCAAGAACAAAAGTATACATTCCATTCATAAACTGAATCAAGTTTACGTCCGCAATTTTCACAGGAAATGGTTTATACAGGGAATACATCAACAACGAAAAAATGGGGAAAAAATTTCACCTCTTTAATTTCAAAAAACTAAATGAAATAGAATATTCATATTTTTTGTCATTAATTAATTGATTAATTAAGAACAGAAGCCAATAAAAAGCTCTTTAAAAGTATAGTTATTAATAGAATTTCCGAATGCAAAAAAATGTGACTTTAAAAATGCATCAAAATTTTTCTTTTGATTCATTCGCTTTTTGCATCAAAATTATTTTAGTTTTTAATTCTTTCAATCTTTTATTCTTCTATTCTTTTATTCTTTTATTCTTTTATTCTTTTAATTCATTTTCTTTTTAAATCTTTACTCTTTTAATTATTAATTAACTCTCTTCATTTTTCATCTTTCACAGCCTGCACCCAATATGATTATAAGGAAACCTCATAAGTTAATACTGGTGGTGGTAATATGTTCATTTGTTATTATCTTCAGGGTCCATACAAGAAACATATTGAACAATATGATCACTAATGAACCTTATCTTGGTGGTCCTATTGATGATTTAAAAATCGTTAGATGCTATTTTTGGTATGGAAATTGTAACCAAATAATTGAAAATAATTTGATCAATGAAAATTCGATACATGAATTTAGAAAAAATCAGATCTGGTATAAGGTAGATAAGTTTGTTGATTTGAATGGAAAACCTTCAAATAAATGGGCATTTTATCATGATTATTTATACGTTCATAAGATTACTTCAAATAAATTTAATCCCAAACCAATTGTTGATATAACAATTGGCAAGCCTGGATCAACACAACCTCCTTATTATGTGCTGAAAGACTCTGATACGAGACAGACTTCAAAAGTAAGAATGGATTCAACTATCAACTTTGATCATTGGCAATTAAGAAACGATGTCATTTGGATTAAATTTGGTGATGAACATTCTACGGATTACATTGATGATATAATGATATTCTTTGGTGAAGACATAATAGAACCAAGACTGGATTGGAAATTAAGTTTAGGTTCAATCCATCTAAATACAAAATTCAATTTAAAATTATCATTTCATCAAAATTTAATAAACTTTGATGATTCTGAAATTTTATTATTAAAAGAATCAAAAGATGGAAATTTTAAAATCCTACAGTTATCAGATTTCCATTTCACTGAAAATTTTGGGAATTGTAAAAACCCATTGGCAACTATAAACGATTCAATTTGTCAATCAACTTCAAAAACTTTGAATTTAATTCATCAATTCTTGGATTTGGAAAAGCCTGACTTAGTCGTAATTACAGGGGATTTGGTGGATGGGTTTAAAACATTTGATTATGAAGCTTCAATACTAAAAGTTCTATCTCCATTCATTTCAAGAAAAATCCCATATGCGATTGCATTAGGTGAAATGGATACAAATAAATTCGTCCCAAGATTTGATTTAATTGAATTCATTGCATCATTACCATTTTCAATTCTAAGCAATCTTAATAAGAATACTAATTCTGAAATTTCAAATTATAATATAACAATCTTAAATGAAAATAATAAAATTGTTGATATGGTTTATATTTTAGACATCTATTCAGATGATAATGTTGAAATTTTAAACAATTTTAAATCAAATTATGAAAATTCAATTGAAAAACCAAAATTATCAATTGAATTTCAACATTACCCAATCAAAGAATATAGACCAAAAACTTCATTTGCTTTAGTTGGTCCTTTTGAGCAACAAGGTAGAATTAATGTTAAAACCGATCCAAATACAAAAAAAATCTTGAATGAAATGGACGTTAAAGTAATGTCTGTGGGTTATGATCATGATAATGAATGCTGCATTGAAAATAACGACGGATTTTGGATGTGCTATGGTGGTACAATTAGTCAAAATGCTTATAGTAAATCTGGGGATAGAAAAATAAGAGCATTCAATTTAAATTCTCAAACTTCAGAAATAGCAACTTGGAAAAGAAGACAAAGTGAACCGTTAGAAGTTTTTGATTACCAAATAATATATAAGAAAGAATAAAAAGAAAGAATTACTACAGTAAATATATTAAATAATTAACGAAACAAGTAGATTCATTTTCTAAAATAGCCCCAGTGAAGTAATAAATTAAATGGCATTTAATTTGAAATCAAACTAAACAATGATAGCCTCCGAAATCAGAAGATATTGATATAAAAACGATTTGCTAATTTCAAAGTCTATCTAAATGAATAATAAACCAACAATGAAAACAGCTAATGATGAAACAGCACCTAATTTTTGACCAGCACCTTCATAAGTGGAAACACCAGCTTTAGTTGAAGTAGAAGTGTAAGTGATGGTTTCATCTGAGTTAGTGGATGTGTATGTACTAGTTTGACTAGCTTGGGTTGAAGTAACAGTGGTAACTTCGCTACCTTTAGTGGTAGTGTAAGTAGTAGTTTCACCAGCTTTGGTAGTGGTACCAGTAGTGGTTTCACCAGATTTGGTAGTAGTACCAGTAGTGGTAATAGTTGTGACTTCTCCTTTGGATGATGATTCAGTTGTTAATGGACAGTAGGTAGTGTAAGTAGTAACAGTACCTTCTTTAGTTGAAGTGACAGTGGTGACACCGGTAGTAGCAGTTGATTCTGAACATTTGTTTTCTGAACAAGAAGTGATGGTAATAACGGTGGTGGCTGGACCTTCAGTGGTGGTAGATAATGGACAGTAAGTAGTGTATGAAGTGACGATACCATGGAAGGTGGTGGTAATAACAGTGACACCAGTGGTAACAGTGGATGATGAACAAGCATTGTCTGAACATGAGGTGGTAGTGAAGGTAGTAGTTGAGATATCTGAGGTAGTGGCGGTGGAAGTAGAAACTGGAGAACCTGAAGTTGAGGTAGATTCAGTTGAGGTAGTAGATTCAGTTGAGGTAGATTCAGTTGAAGATGATTCAGTTGAAGTAGATGAACCAGATGATGATTCGGTTGAAACACCAGAAGATGATTCAGTTGATGATTCAGATGTAGTGGATGAAGATTCTGAAGAGATTGAGGATTCATCATCAGAAGTGATTGAGAAAGAGACATCGTAAGTAGTAACAGCACGCTTCATTAATCTTTCATCTGGAGTGGTGATGGATAAAGTACCAAAAGCAGTAGCAGTACCTTGAGCAGTGAAAACACCACCAAATTGAATTGAAAGAATAGAGTCAGTAGCAATGGCATCATCAACGATAACAGTCAAAGTTTCACCAGTGACGGTAACGGTAGCGTTAGAGTCTAAAGCACCATCAACGTAAACAACAGCGTTGGTGTATTCGAATGGACCAGTTTTTTGTAAAGCTAATCCAACTTCAGTCCATGGACCTAATGAACCTGGAACTTGGATAGTCCATTCTGGATAACCTGAGTCAGCATTACCATCAATAACGACAGTGGTTGGTGATGCACTGGCTGATGATGAGGATGAGGATTCAGTAGTTGATTCAGAAGTTGGTTCAGAAGTAGTTTCAGTACCTGAAGTAGATTCAGTAGTAGATTCAGTACCTGAAGTGGTTTCGGTAGTTGATTCAGAACCTGAAGTTGATTCGGTAGTTGATTCAGTACCTGAAGTTGATTCGGTAGTTGATTCAGTACCTGAAGTGGTTTCGGTAGTTGATTCAGTACCTGAGGTAGATTCGGTAGTTGATTCAGTACCTGAAGTGGTTTCGGTAGTTGATTCAGTACCTGAGGTAGATTCGGTAGTTGATTCAGTACCTGAAGTGGTTTCGGTAGTTGATTCAGTACCTGAAGTTGATTCAGTAGTAGATTCAGATTCAGTGGTTGATTCAGATTCAGTGGTTGATTCAGATTCAGTGGTTGATTCAGATTCAGTGGTTGATTCAGATTCAGTGGTTGATTCAGTAGTAGATTCAGATTCAGTGGTAGATTCAGTAGTAGATTCAGATTCAGTGGTTGATTCAGTAGTAGATTCAGATTCAGTGGTAGATTCAGTAGTAGATTCAGATTCAGTGGTTGATTCAGTAGTAGATTCAGATTCAGTGGTAGATTCAGTAGTAGATTCAGATTCAGTGGTTGATTCAGTAGTAGATTCAGATTCAGTGGTAGATTCAGTAGTAGATTCAGATTCAGTGGTAGATTCAGTGGTAGATTCAGATTCAGTGGTAGATTCAGTAGAGGAAGCAGATTCTGAGTCACTAGCAGTGGTAGCAATGGTTTCAACAACGGTAGTTACGTAAACGCTTGTACCAGTGATTGAGGTTGAGGTTTCAGTAGTAGTGATGGTAGTTGAAAGAATGGAAGTGGTAGTGTAATCATAACTAGTGGCATCGACTGAAGTGGTTTCGTCGATAACAGAAACAGAGGTTTGAGTAGTTTCCTCAGTAGAGGTCACAACTGTTGTGATGGAGGTAGTTTCACTAACAACTGAGGTGACTGTTGTAGCTTCAGTGGTGGTGAGAGTAACATCACCATCAGCAGGTAAAGGAGCAGGAGCAGCTAAAACGTTAGAAGCAGCAATACATGCTAGAATCAATTTTTTAACAAACATAATTGAAGTTAGCGTGATTCAGATAACCCGAATAAATTCCAGATATTAAGCAATTTATATACAGAGTCCAACAAGTTTTTTCCTATATGCAACTGTAAAAGTATTGACAGCAATGAAAGTTTAACTTGGGAAATAAAGTTCAACTATGCATAAAGTCATCATGTACGTATAAACGTGGCTAGCTGAGAGGAGTGCCAAAAATAACTCAAGAATAATATTGGCTTCAAAAAAAGAGAAAAGAGTGAATATAACAAGTGTAGCGCACATAATATTGACGCCTACTAATTGGCATACTCAATATTTTTAGAACAGCTTAATATTTTTAGAGTTTTATTTTACGATCAAATTTGGAGTTTACAGGGCCCGACGCACCAGATCTCGGGCTTATTTTTTGCATGCCATGTACATTAGAATGCCGCATTATACATGATGAGAGAAAAGAGGAATGATCGGACCTGAACAGTTGCTAACTTAATGTAAAAAGGTGGCTTCTTAATTGGGCTTGAATTTACAAATTCAGTCGTCTGGAACTTACTGTAGAAGTAAATATCGAAGCATACAGTTTTTGATTTTAGTTTTACATTAATTGACTAATTCCACTTGTATGCATTTATGATTTGTTGAAATTTAGCTTGTAAACCTTAAATAAAGTAAATCTATCTGTTTCTGTTATCTCATTCGAATTTACAATGTATTAATTCAATGTTCCAAATATATTGGTCTTGTGAATAGCAAAATGAATTAACTAATCTCAAATTTTTGTACTGACAATTTGTGAAAGTTTAAAGTTTAAGCTTTAAAGTAAATGTATTCATTTCTGTTTTTTTTTCAAATATACAGCATGTTTATTCATTGTTTTAGATACATTGATTTCATGAGGAATGAAAATGAATTGACTAATTTCGCTTTTACGCATCTATGATTGGAGAAAATCCAAAGTTTAAACTTTAAAGTAACTGTATCTGTCTCTGTTTCTTGGTTCAAATTTACAGTATATTTGTTCAACGTTACACATACATTGGTGTGTATCAGCTCTTCTACGTTGGTCTTGTGAAGAGCCAAAATGAATTAATTCATCTCAAAGTTGTGACTGATACTTTGTTGAATTTTAAAGCTTAAAGTTTAAAGTAAATGTATTCATTTCGGTTCATTGGTTCAAATGCACAGTACAGTCAGTCTAGTCATTCAATGTTTTATACACATTGGTTTATATTCGCTGTTCTACATTGGTTTTATTAGGGGGAGGGGGAAAAATGAATTAACTTTATATTTGTAACGTTGAAATTGAGTATCAATTAAGAAATATTAATTGATACGAGAATAACTGAAAGCAAAAAAGGAAATCACAACTGAGAAAATTCAGTGGATAAGGGGATCTAGGAAAATTATTCAGAATCTTCAACAACTTCAGAATCTTCAACAGCTTCAGAAGATGATGCAGCAGCTTCGGAAGATGATTCAGTAGCGTCAGAAGATGATTCAACAGCTTCAGAAGATGATGCAATAGCTTCAGAAGATGATTCAACAGCTTCAGAAGATGATTCAGTAGCTTCAGAAGATGATTCAGTGGCTTCAGAAGATGATTCAGTAGCTTCAGATGATTCAGTGGTTGATTCAGTAGCTTCAGATGATTCAGTGGTTGATTCAGTAGCTTCAGATGATTCAGTGGTTGATTCAGTAGCTTCAGATGATTCAGTGGTTGATTCAGTAGCTTCAGATGATTCAGTGGTTGATTCAGTAGCTTCAGATGATTCAGTGGTTGATTCAGTGGTAGATTCAGTGGTAGATTCAGTGGTAGATTCAGTGGTTGAAGTTTCTTCAGTGGTAGATTCAGTAGTTGAAGTTTCTTCAGTGGTTGAAGTTTCTTCAGTAGTTGATTCAGTGGTTGAAGTTTCTTCAGTAGTTGAAGTTTCTTCAGTGGTTGAAGTTTCTTCAGTGGTTGAAGTTTCTTCAGTGGTTGAAGTTTCTTCAGTGGTTGAAGTTTCTTCAGTGGTTGAAGTTTCTTCAGTGGTTGAAGTTTCTTCAGTGGTTGAAGTTTCTTCGGTGGTTGAAGTTTCTTCAGTAGTTGAAGTTTCTTCAGTGGTTGAAGTTTCTTCGGTGGTTGAAGTTTCTTCAGTGGTTGAAGTTTCTTCAGTAGTTGAAGTTTCTTCGGTGGTTGATTCAGTGGTTTCAGTAGTTGAGGTGATATCAGTAGTACCAGTTGAAGAAGAAGTACCAGTTGAAGAGGATGATGAGGATGAAGAGGATGATGAGGATGAAGAGGATGATGAGGTTGAGGAGGTTGAGGAGACAGGAGCAGTGGTGTAAACAGTTGAAGTTGCAACACTAGTGGAAACAGCATAAGTTTCGATGGTGACTTTAGTAGTGTAATATTGAATATCAGTTGAGATCAAACCAGTGTGAATAGTAGTCCAATAGGTTGAAAAGATAGTTGAAGTTGAAAGTAAAGTAGTGTAATAAGTGATAGCAGTAGTAGTATAAGATGTGACAGTAGCAACTTCAGTTGTTGTAGTTAAGTCAACTTCTGTACTGTACTCAGTTTCATAAACAGTATCAGCAAAAGCATGAACAGCTAAAGCTCCTAAAGCCAAAACTTTATTAAATGAAACCATTTTAACAATTTGAAAATTAATTTGAAGAAGAGCTAGAAAGTCGGATAATCCAGTTATTTTATAAGAAAATTTTGGAATGTACAAAATTGATGTAAGTCAAAAGTTCATGTAAACCTAAATTTGGAATTGACAGTTGACAGCAGCAATTAAGTTTTTTTTTGCATAAACGTGGGTTTCTAACTGACTTTTTAATAAATTATTGTAATCATATTGAAAAATGTTATACCATATATATTACTAGTATATAACTGCATAAAATACACAACTGAAGTATACTTTTATATTTCACATTAAGTAGTTAAAATAGATTTATTTTATGTATATGATCGAGATTTGGGAACATGTAAACCCTATTAATGCATATGCAGCATCAGTCCGCAACATGCATAACTGTAAATGCAAAGTGGAGACACTTTTGGTCCCTGAAATTAGCAATTGCACTTTCCATAAAGAGTAGTTGCATGTATACTTACAATTAATACAGTTCGACGTAAATAGGAGAAACTGCATTTACTATGTACAGTCGATACGCATATTCGCTATTTGGTGGATATTGATCGGGTCGTATGTATCTAAAACAGAGACCTAGAATCTTGTTAAGGTTTGGCACCGTATACTTGATTCAGCGCATTACCTTTTTGGATACATTTGTAAAAGTATGGCAAATGTATTCGTAATTGTCAATTGAAATAGAGTAATAACCAATTGAAATAGACTAATAATTTTATAATTAATATTCTGATTTCCGCAGGACCTGAATTATTATTATTTGCCATCCACTCAGAGGTTGTGAATTAAGTTTAATTTTTCTTGAAAATTAACCTACCTTCATCGTGTGCCTAAAAGGGGATTTTAATCTTACAGGAAAAGTAAACGGTGATGAGGCTGCGTTTATTATCTGTACGTAGTACTATCTTGCAATTGCATTTTTTATTTGGCTAGATCGTTGATTTTTAGGATTTATACCATTGCATTGCATTCGAATTTCGCACCCACATTTATAAAGCATCAAATTGAACTCCCGCTAAGCCTAGCATACGAGATCCCAACAGCTTATGAATATAAATCCAAAATGTATAAAATCTGTACCTCGTCGAAGGTGATAATGGAAAAGAAAAAACCTCAAAAACTTCAAAATACTTATAAAATGAAAGTAAAAATCGGGAAATACTATAAATGATACCATAGATTTCAATTATTTACTCATTTAAAGCTTATACTGGCTTTTAAACCTTCAAAACACAGTATTCTGAATAATCACGGTTCGCGCAACAAAATCTTTGTTTTCCCCGAAAGAAATTGAAATATTTTCATTTCGCGAAAATTGAAAATTAAACTTGTATTTAAATTTGTTTACAAATGGATGCTCAACCTCCTAGACAGGATGATGCAGACTATAATGTAAGTACCTGATTATCTTATTCGTGTTCTCTACTAACTATTTAGTCTGTGCTATACAGTATGTTGGCATTGAAGTTACCGTCGTTGAAATTATTAGCAAAAGCTCTATCCATCGCTCAAAGTGGTAGAAAAGCTGATGTCCAAGATCGTATCAGAAGGTATCTCAGAATTGGGTTCGATGCTAATGACCGTATAAGGATCAAAGTGGTTGCTAAATTAGTTGATGAAGCTGCTTTTGGTAATATTACTTCATCTTATGACAGTTTATATTCAAATCTATCACATAACGTTTCAAGGTCTAGCTCAAATTTGAGCTCTTCCCAAACCAGGCCTATAAACCAAACTAAACAACCTTGGTTATTTTTCCATGAAAATCCTTTTTTTGTTTTAAAAAAGTTAGTTACTCCAAATGCTGGGTTTTGTAATAAAGCTCCATTGGGTAGAGGTACTTGTACAGTTTCATTCCCTATTAATGAGACTGATTATAATTTGACTAAATCTGATAAAAATTTCAAGCTATTTTTATTATGCGGACCTTATGATAAATCAAAATCAAATACAAATACTTTTATTGAATTTCCACATCCTTTAGAAATTTATTTCAATAATAATTTAATCAAAGATAACGTCAAAGGGTTAAAGAACAAAGCAGGTACTGCAAAGCCTGCCAATTTAACCCCTTATATTAGGTCTGCTCAAAGATTAAATGAGCTAAAGCTAGTTTATGCATTTACAAAAATTGATTATTTATTATTTTGTTATTTAGTTGAACAAATAACTCCTGAAAAGTTATTATTAAAAATCTCAGAGAATCCTCATATTAAAAAAGATACCACTTTGAATGATTTTAATGCTAATGAACAAGACGAAGATGATTTACAAGAGATGGCAACAAGATTAAGTTTAAAATGCCCTTTATCTTTTACAAGATTAAAGTATCCAGTTAAAAGTATTTATTGCAATCATTTAGCATGCTTTGATGCTTTGTCTTTTTTACATTTACAGGAGCAAGTTGCAACTTGGTTATGTCCAATTTGTAACCATCCAATTAGAATTAAAGAATTATGTATAAGTGATTATGTTATGGAAATTATAAATAGAACAAGTTCAAATATTGATTTGGCTGAAATTGATGTCGATGGTTCGTGGAAGCCAATTCAGGAAGATGATGACCTTGATGATGATTCTGATAATGAAATTCCACAATCAAGAATTAATGAAATTAATGAAAAAGTTAGACCTCAGAAATCAAAAACTCCAAACCCTCCAGTTATCATTGTTTTAGATAGTGATGAGGAAGATGATGTTATTGAAACAACTCAACGAACTCAATCAACTCAATCAACTCAAGAACTACCTCCTCCAAAACCTAAAGCTCCACCAATTCACCAAAGTCAACAAGTTCAGAACGTTCCACAAGTTCAGAACGTTCCACAAGTTCAACAAGCTCAGAATGTACAGAATGTTCAACCTCAACCCCAGCTTTTACCCAAGCCCCAAACTCGAAATTTGCATCCATTCCCTGATAACTCTTTATATCAACAACATCCACAAAATAATCAATTGAGTGGTCCTCCAATTAATAATCTACAAAATACTTCTTTTGTTCCTCCTCCATTTATGAACAATCCGGCTGCCCCAAGAAGGTTTGAAGATTACAGTGCTTTGTTTATCCCATCAAAGCATCATCAGCGTGCTCCACCTCGTCAGCCTTCTCATCCATCTGTTTTTCTTTCTGATATGCTTCCATTTAATCCCAGAGCTGAAATTCCAAGTCAGCAAGTACATGCATTAGTTCAACATCATGAAGCACGTATACAAGCCCAGCATGCACAAGCACAAGCACAAGAACAAATACAAGCTATGCAAGCCCAAATTCAACCTCTACAAGTACAGGGCCAAAGTCATCAAAATACACAAGTTCACATTCAACAAGCCGAGCTTCACGCTCAACATCAACAAGAACATTTTCAAGCCCAAAATTCACATGCTCCTTTTCAAGTTCAAGGTCAAGGCCAAGGTCAAAGTACTCAAGCTCAGCAAGCCCAAGTTCGAGCTTCAGAAATTCAACCCAATGTTCAACTTCAACCTGAGCAACAGCAACAACCTCCTGCTCAAGAAAATGATAAAGATGGAGAAAGAAGTCGTACAGTTTCAGAATCTCCAGTTCTTGAACCAAATAGAGAATCAACTGCATTACCGGATATTGAATTACCAGATATTGAATTACCAGATATCGAATTGCCAGCTATTGAATTGCCAGCTATTGAGCCACAGCCTCAGCCAATTCAAATGCAGGTAATTCAAGTACAACCAATGAACAAATCAGCTCAACTTTCATTAGACTCATTAACCGAAAAAAATCAAATGAATCAAAATCCAGCTGTTCCAAATGAAGAACAAAAATCCCAACCACCAGTCAATCGTATAGTTAGTCAAAGAAATCTGCCTAGATTCCCAACAACTAGAGAAGTTCAAGAACAAAGAGCTGCTCAAGCCGCATCTCAAGCTCAAAAAGCCACTGCCCCTCCATTACCACCACATATTGTAAACCATGAAATCCCATCATCATTATTTGACGTTGCCAATAAGAAGCTAAATGAAAATTCTGAACTCAATAATTCAAAAAATTCAAATCCAACAGCAACTCGTTCAATTTCAAATCCTGTTGTTCCAACAACTTCTGCTCAAGAAGATTTAAGACAGAAGTTGAATAATCACCAAAATAATTTGAATAGATCGAACACCGTATCTGGTGGTTCGGTTCGTGGTAATGAAACTGCAATGGCTAGAATTAAAGAATTACAAAAAGCTATCGATAATAAAAATAATAATACAACTGCATTTACTAATGAATCAAATAATCAAATAAATAAATCTGAATTAATTGATAATAATATTTCAAAAAATCCATCATTACATATCCCAAATTGGTCACAAAATAATCTGTTAAGAAGTAATAGTAATACCAATGTCTTGAACAATGAAAATGTCAATGAAAAATCAAATGATGAGGACCAACAAGAATCAGTTGGACTACTTGGTATCCCCAAAACAGTTTTAAATTCATTTCAATCAACAAACAATGAATTAAATGAAAGAAAAAGACAAAATTCTAATGAACCATCAAACATTCCATTGAAAAAGCCAACTCTCGATAACAATAACGATGCCAATGATAATGATTTTATTGATTTAACTGATTTAACTGATTTAACTGATTTAACTAATTTTTAACGAAAATTCAATTTTATATAAAGTTTATAGATTAATAAAATTTTAACGAAATAATATAACTACGAAATTAGCAAATAAATTAATTCATTATTATCATTATATCTATCACCATAGTGTTTCATTCCATTTTGTCAATTCGGTTGATTGTTGAATAACGTCTTTTTGAGCTTTTTTTCTCATGTAAAAAATTGGACAATCTTTATTTGAGCATAAAACATCTTGATGTAAAGAGCCTTGACATCTTTGACATTGAGTCCATAATCTTGAAAATTTTGTTTCTAAAGCACTCATAGCAGCCAATGCCTCACTGTATAGCTGGCCAGCTTTTGGTTTACAATTATCACATAATGCACCTTTGTTGTTTTTTGGTAAAGGATTTTTGCAACCTTTGCAAGTTTCAACTTTTTTGACAAATCTCATTAAACCACCTGTATTACCAGAAGCAACAGTAACAGTTCTTGTATGAGCACCAGTTAATAACTCTTTTGCCCTTTTTTCACCTAAAATAGGTTCAAAAATTCTAATTAAAGGTTTTGATAATTGATTTTCTAAATAATATTTAAAATCAATTGGTAATGAATGTTCTAAAACGTACAAAGGATCTTCAGACTTCTCATAAGATTTACTACCTGCAGTTTTAATAATAACATAAGCAACACGATCACCAATAGTTGGGGCAGACCCTGCATCTCTTTTTTTCATTCTTTCAGCCAATTCGACATGAGGTTGTTTATTTGCATAATCAGATCTTGACAAGGCCTTTGTGATAACCAATTGTTGCATATCGACTCTATTTTGTAACAGATCTGCAATTGTTTGCTTAACATATTTTTCAGCTCCTTCAACATCTCTATTCTCCAAAATAAGTTCTAAAACTTTGGTAATAACGTTTTGAACTAAACGACAATTATCTCTTCTAACAGTTTCAATACCTTTTGTATCCATTTTATCGAATCTATTCGGATTTGTCCAATATAAACCAGCATATCTTTTTTTATTGATTAATAAATAAGGAAAGTAAACTTTTTCAAATTCTAATTTAATTGGATTTTTAAATTTTGTTGAAACATAATCTGCAGCTTCTTGACCTAATTTCATGCAAGTTTCTAAATCGTCATAACCAAATTTAACCATAACAGAATCTGTATCACCATAAATAACTTGAGCATCAAATGGGAAGCCATTTTTAATTGAGTATTTGTTTTGAACTTCTTGTTTTGTCTTTTCAATCATTTCTCTACCAAAAGCTGTAACTGAAGAGGAAATAGCTAAACAAGGTAATTTACCAATAGTGGCACCAGTGAAACCATAAACTGAATTTGCAGAGATTTTTAAAGCCAATTGTCTACCGTTTAAGACACCTTTTTTAAATGGATCAGTTTCTTTTTTCAAATCATTTTTAGCCTTCTTTCTTGCAGATAATAATTCATCTAAAATGATTGGTAATAGCCCCCTTCTTTTACTTGACTTTACAAAACATTCACCTGAAGGAGATTGAGTATAATCTTCATCTTTAATTAAATTTAATTTTGTGATTGTATTTTTGTTTAATAATGTTGTATAGCATAAATTGTGGGCCATCATAATACTTGGATATAAAGAACTGAAATCTAAAGTAGCGATTGGAACATCATAATAGCCCCTTTCAGGCTCAATAACTGTAGCACCTTCATATTGAACATCAGAAGAACCATTTTGTTGTAAATTTGGAACGACAATACCTTCTTCTAAACATTTACGATATAATTGAGAAACGACTTTAATTTGCTGACCCCTTGTTAATAAGAATGAGAAAGGAACACCTGTAACTCTTGCCATTTCAGTATAATTAACTAAACACATTAATTTTTCCAATAATCTTAAAGGTAGATATGCATCCTTTAAACAATAAACAGCCAACCTTCTTCTCGTTTCACTTGTACCATTTTGTAATTCAGTAATAATTGAGTGTTGAACTTCTTCTTTTTGTTCATTTAAAAAATGCGCAGACACAGAATTTAAAGTATAAGTTCTTAATTTATATTCTCTTTGAATGAACTGCAATAGATCCAATTGCATTCTACCATCTATATTAATCACTTTGGATTCTCTTGTACCGTAAGCTTTGGAACTGAAAACCGTTTCTTTTGCTTCTTGTTTAACATATTTTAATCTACCAAAATATGGGAAATCTTCGACTTTTAAAGCCTTAGCACGATCTAATAAATAAGGAAAATCAAAATTAGTGGTATTGTAACCGATCATGACATCAGGATCGACTTTAACGATGAAGTCTCTCCATGCTCTTAACATATCTCTTTCATCTTCATGCTCAAAGATTTCAGAACCAGTGATTGAAGCACAAGTATTAACTGTGAACACATTACGAACGAATGGCCTACTTTCACCAGATCTTGAAACGACATTAGCAATCTGAATAACTTGATCATGTTCAGGTTCAGGAAAGATACCTTTTCTACCAGCACATTCGATATCAAAAGATAAGATTCTAAGAGGAGCATTCTTCAGCCATTCGCCTTCAGGAGCATGTGAAATTAAATGACTATAATCAATAGTGACTTCTAGTTGACAAGTTGAGATTTTTGAACTTTTTGGAATCATTTTATAAGTACCTTTTGGTAATGTAATCCAACTCATACCAGTGATTTTACAGTCGATCATCATTCTTAATAAATATTGGATGTTATCGTAAGTCATTGTACCATCACCACCGGATTGGAACATACCTTGCCATGAGACTTGACCTTTTTCAAAACCACTTCTTATTTTGGGTATATCTTTAGCATTGACACCAATAATTTTAATGAAAACGACTTTCTGGCCACCATTATAACCCCAAATAGATTCTTTAAAATGCAATTCAATTGAATGAACACCACTAAATGAAGATTTCAAATAAGTTAAAAATTCTGGAATATGCTCTTTTCTAAAATTTGAAGGAGCAGGAACATAAAAATAATGCAAGAACCCAGTAACGTTACAATGAACTGAATATCCCTGCTCAGTAACACCAAAGAATCTAATAGCAGACGAACCATCTGTCAAAGCTTCTTCAGCATCTAGTTGCTGGAATGACAAATCATGAGTGTTGGGATCAAAATCATTAGGAAGAGTAGGTCTGTCCCATACCTGATCCTCTACTGTCTTGGAACCATTCATAACAAGTAACTCCTTCTCAAATCTTGAAGGCTCAACATCAGCTTTAGCACCTTTTGGTTTATAACTCTGTGAATTATGGATATGTACCTCATCAATCACCGTTTGAAGTGAAACGGGTCTTGAATGAGCCTCCTGATGTAACTTCTCCTCATCACCAACCTTAAGCCTCTTGCTGAAACCGTCTTCCTCAGCAATTTTTCTTTTGTCCATTTATTTTATTGACTTTAAAAGAAAATTTACGCGTTTCTTTATTATAATCAAAAAATTCAAAGCGTGACAAAACGTGATTTTCACGTGATCAAGACATAGATTACTTTCTGTTTTGCTTTTTGGGACGGTTTTTTTTCATTGTAAAAATAGTTGAAATGAGCTCAAACGAGTCAGTAAGGTTGATTGTGGAGATGGGTTTTACTGAGGAGCAAGCAATAGAAGCATTGAAAGTGGGTAAACTTTTTTTTTACAAGTTTTTATTGGTTTTTACTGACTTTTTAGCTTACTGATGGCAATGTGGAAAGAGCTTTGAATTATATATTTCAAGGACCTGATGCTTTAGTTGGTGCTCCTGAGATCCACAGTATTGCAGATAGCCCTCCATCTGTATATGAAGAAAAAATCTCTTTGGATCAATTGGAAGACAAGTCAAACCGTCCAGAACTACCTCCTCGATACAGTGATAGTAATCATATTGAGCATGTTGAGCACAGAGAGTATTCAGAGCACATTGTTCATGAAGTCAGTTCAGATGAAGACGAGGAAGTAGAACAGTACACTTCGGTTTATGATAACGTTTACAGATACCATCTAGAAGAGGATGAAATCCCAATTTTAATGCCTGTTAAAAGTGGATATCTTGAAAGTTATCTAAATCCAATGTTGATGATCTTTTATCAGATCCCTCAGCTTCGTAAAGATGTATTTGGGTATGAATTTGAAAGTTTAGGATTCAATTCAAGATGGTTTAAAGGTGAAAAGATATCTGTACCTGAAGAGAATTATAAGTTTAAGTTAAACAATGAAGATATTAATCTATCATTTTTATTGGAAGTCCAAAGATTATTTGCTTTTTTGACAGGAGAATCAGAGAGGGCATTCACGTCAGTTAATAATTTCATTAAATCATTTCCAACTGATTCTAAAAAAAAATTTCAAGAAATTGATAATTTACATGAAGCGTACGAAATATTTGTTGATTCATTAATTTTACAATTGAATAAAGTTGGGATCAATTCATCAAAGATGTTCCATAATTTTGCAATGGACTCGGGAACCCAGGAATCAAGGTCATTTTCTGTATTCAATATAGACTGTGATGATATGAATAAAGATTTATATTATACAATTCATTCAGTTTTATGGAATAACAATTTTGAAAGTGATCAATATATAACCTCATTAGCAGATATAGTTACGTTGACATTTGAATCATCATATCAACATAATTATAGTTCAGAGAACTTATTAGTGACGGAAGAATTTTATCCACAAATTTATACTGTTGAATTTAAAGATGTTATTAAAGACTGCGTTACAAAGAGAAATGAATTAGAGAAAGAAAGAAGGGAATTATCGATGGAAGTAATGAAACTCAATTCGTTTAACGGGAAATCTATTACGAATTGTTTAAACAGCTCAATTAATTATTTAAATGACTTAAAAGATGATACAATTAGTGATTCAATTAAAGATCTATCAAATATTCAGGAATCAATAACTTCGAAAAAGATAGAATTGAATGATAAAATCCATGAAATAGGTGACCAAAAGAGAGAATTAAGTCCATATAATATTAAAAATTTATTGTCAAAAGCACCAAATGAAATCGAACCATATTTATTAACAGGGATCATATTCAGTCCAAGCAAATGTGCAATTTTGATCAAGAAAAAAACTTTAATTGATGAAATTGAATTGAATTGGTGTTTGATAAGATATAAACCTGATGATTTTGATGATTTTGAAATTAAAGTAGTTGAATTTGAATATTTACAAAAGTTGATTTATTCCAGCACTGGTACTAATTTCCAAAGCTCAATAGTTTTAACATTTGTTAAGAAATCTGTATTCATGAAAGACTTAGAGGTTAATTTAAACGATTCAATTAAAACCTTTATCAATAAAGATAAAGAAGAATTAATGAAAACTTTAGAATTAATTATATCAAGCAGCGACGAGAGTATGGACGATAAAGAAGAAGATGGCGACGACGAAGAAGAAGAAGCAGATAGGGAATTAATCGAATTGAATGAAAAATAATGAACTTATATATATTAAAAAACATCAGGTAATCTTTCAATAACGTAGGAATGAGAACCAACACTCATTATTGGTATACCTGGGACTTTTCTAATCCGACGTTTCAAATCAGCATCATTAGTAGCGACTATATAACATTTGTGTTGTAAAACTCTATTAACTAAACAATCATCCGCATAAGTCCCTTTATGTGTACAGTTTAACCTCTTAATTCTTGGATCTTTTGCTAACTTCAAAGCAATTCTATATTTTGGTCCTAATTTCTCCAATTCTGCAATCACACAGTCTGTTATCAATGGTATACATTTTGCATATAAGGAATCCATCATACCTCTCACTATGTCGATTTTTTTTTGGATTGAAAAATTTATAAAATTTGTATCTATTAAGATTTGATATGGTGGTTTAATGGCCTCGTTGTATTGAAAGAAAAGCGCACTAGAGACTTGAGGACTATGAGATGTTAGTATAAATAAATGAATAAAGGCAATATACATACACGCTTCTGGCTAATTCTGGATCATCTTTCTTTGCAGCTTTTTCTTTATCTTGTCTTTTTTGTCTAAACAGTTAGTAAAAAGAACTGGGAAAAACTGGCTGAGGATACATACATATCTTTGTTTGTCATTATACGTTTCGCAACGGAAAACTTTCTAGTCTTTTTGGCTTTTCCCATGATTTAATGATTAATTTCTTTACTAAATAGAAAGAATTAAAATAAAGAAAAAAATATTTCCGGTTCGGGCAACATGAGCGATGAGATGAATAAAAATGTGATAAAACGGTGATAATGAGTAGGAAACTGACTACGAAGATACCACTAATCGATTTTTCGTGGTCCGTTTGGTATATAAATGAGAATTAAGCAAAAAAAAAAATGGCGTTACAGACAGGATTCGAACCTGCGCAAGTAAAACTCAATGCCTAACAGCTACTTGTAAATAGCAGGGCATCGCCTTAACCACTCGGCCACTGTAACCAAGTGTAATTCGTGTTTGGTGTTTACATAATTTGAATGACAAAGAAATCTTTGAACGTTTTTGTTAATGTTTGGCTTCAATATTGATATTATGAATATATGACAAAGATAAGGAAAAAGAGGAGAATGACATATATGTTTTAACGCAAAAATATTTTGGAATTGTCTTCCAGAGCATTGTGTTATATCGGATGTTATTATTTCTCAACTGTGATGGGCAAAGAGACAATTTAACAAACAAATACAATGAACAAAAAGGATGTCATAGTTGAAAGAGAAAGCTACTAAAACGTCGATATAATTATTTGATTATCTATATATTATACAAGGTTTCTTCACATTCTATCAACTGGTGTTAAACCTAATAAGGTCATACCGTTAAACAAGACTTGTCTTGCAGAAGAGTATAAAGCCAATCTTGCAGTAGCCAATTCCTCACTTTGACCAGCGACCCATAAGACATCATAACAGGAAGAGACTTGATGAGTTAATTTGAATAAATAAGTAACTAAAGTTGATGGCTCGTTAGTTTTTGAAGCATTTCTTAAAACATCAGGATATTGAGCCAATAAACGGATCAATAATTCAGCTTGTGGCTCGACTAATAATGAATAATCAGCGTCTAGTAATTTTGAAGCATCAATAGTTGAGTTTCTTTCAACTGATCTTAATCTTGAATGAGCATATTGTAAATAAGGACCAGTATCACCTTCAAAAGATAACATTCTTTCCCATTTGAATTCATAGTTATTGATTCTTTTAGATTGCATATCTTGAATCATGACCGCAGAAATACCAATTAAATCTGCAATTTTTTCAGGGTTTTCAATTTGTGAATATTTTGATTCATTTTTTTTCATAACTTCATGCATTTTGTCTTTTGTTTCTTCTAAAATGTTATCTAAAAACACAACCGTACCTTTTCTTGTTGACATACCTTGAACCATACCAAAATTAATGTGTTGCAAGTTTTTGGCCCATTCAAATCCCATTTGTTTTAAGATTTCAAAAAATTGACTGAAATGTAAATCTTGTTGAGCTGCTGCAACGTAAATCATTTTATCGAATTTATATTGTTCGTATCTTTGAATAGCTTCACCAACATCCCTAGTTAAATATAATGTAGCACCATCAGATTTTTGAACAATACATTTACCTAATTTTTTATTGAATTTCTTTAAATCAATCAAAACAGCACCTCTATCTTCATGAGTTAAGCCTTTTTCTTTAAAGATTCCTAGAGCTTTATTCATTAAATCTTGAGAAACTTGAGATTCACCAGAGTAAACGTCATATTCAATGTTTAATCTTTCATAAGTTTTAATATATTTTTCAATACTTAATTCTCTAAATCTTTTCCAGATTTTTAAAGCTTCTTCATCACCATCTTCCATTTTCTTGAAATAAGCTCTTGCAATACCGTTGGTTGATTCGGCTTCTGGTAATGACTCACCTTCATTTTCAACATCTTTATTAATTTTAACATAAACTTCAAATAAATGATTAATTGGATCTTTTGCTAATTCTTCTTCAGAACCGTATCTTTTAAAACCAATAGCTAATAAACCAAATTGTTTACCCCAATCACCTAAATAATTAATTCTAGTCACTTTATAACCTAACACTTCATACAAATTAGACAAGAAACCACCAATAATTGTAGATCTTAAATGACCAGCATGGAAAGGTTTAGCAATATTAGGAGAAGAGAATTCAACAATAATTTTTTTACCTTCACCAATTGGTAATGAACCGTAATCATTTTTTCTTTTTAAAATATCTTGAATCACAATGTTAAATAAAAATTTTGGTGAAAAGAAGAATTGAATAAAAGGTCCATTATGTTCCACTTTTAGTAAATATTCACCTAATGGGAAATCTTTTGACCAAGTTTCAGCTAATTCTTGAGGATTGGCACCTTTGATTCTTAATCTTGGAATTGGAATTAATAAATCACCTCTATCTAAAGTATTAGTCCATTCTAAAGCAGGAAATATAATTGAAGAGTCAACACCGGAAATTTTTGATAATTCTTGAGTAATGTAGTTACGCAAGACATCAATTGTGTTATAATGAGGAAAAGAACCTTGGAAAACGGTTGGTTCTTTCAAAGATAAGTTTGCTAAACCAGCTGAAATGACAGAACTTGACATTTTTCTATTAAATTTGAAATTAAATGAATTTAAAGGTTTATAAAATTTAATTAATTTCGATTTAAACATGAAAAGTTTGAGAAAAAGAAAATTTTTTTTTGGTCGCGAATTTTCTTCTTTTTTGAAATCGTTATAAAAAAGAAAAGGTTTTGAGTTCGATTTTGGATGGATGAAAATAAGTTTTTTATTCAATTTTATTTGACACAAAATGAATTAATTTGTGGTTTCAACAATTTAATGGCTTCAAGAAGTTCCAGTGCAAGATCAATGCGGTCTATGAGGTTGCCTGGATATGCGCAACCGACTATTTCATCTAATTCCAAAGGGGAAGTGGTCCATTCAGTTCCAAAGTATAAATCCATTGAATCACCAAAATTGAAGAAAAACGATATTGAACTAGTTATTAGAGAAACAGATTTCTTAATTAGTCAAATCAGTGAAGAGAAAGAGGTTTTTAAAGGTGATACTAATAACAAAGACGAAGTTATCCTTTATTATAATAAATCATTCAAGAAGTTAGAAGATAAATTGATTTCAGATCGCAAGCTAATTCATAACGTCTTAGAATTGAACAACTCAATCTCAAGCCAATGCACCATTTTGAAAAACAAGATTAGGTTATTGGAAGCGGAAAACCTGAATTTAAAAACTATTTTGAGTAATAGATGAATTTAATGTATATTGACATGTAGACTATAAAAATACATGCAGCGGACTCATACGATAGTTATAAGTCATAACATTTATAGGATTCGGACAGAACACAGCCATTAGAGCAATAATCAGTAATCTTTTTCTACAGTGCAACTTAATGTACTTTTACCCGCAAACCGTTATGCACTTGTTCAGCCTTCCGTCCACATTTCTTTTTCTCCTTCTAGACTATTTTCGATTTCCTTTTAAAAGGACAACCTTTCCTTCAAGAGATGCGTTTTGTCCTTCCGGGAACTAAAAACGGTTTACCCGGGATTTAAAGAAAGTTAAAAATTATCGAAAAATTTATCACTTTTATGCTTGTTTATGGATTCAATAAGGAAGAAAAAGCAGAGAATAATTCCACCTGAAAGGAGAAAGAAAGTGGCAAAGGCCTGTGATTCTTGTAAAAGAAGAAAACGGAAGTGTAACGGTTTACTGCCTTGTGAATTATGTTCTGTAAAACAATTTAGTTGTGAATATACTGCAATCGATAGAAGAATATTAAAACCATCAAAAAAACAGTTAGAAGAAAGGAAAAAATTACAGGAAGCGAATATGGAGGTTAAGGAGCAAGAAAAAGTAATACAACCTCAATATTATCATCCTGAATTAAGTTATTCTTTCCAAAATGCTTTACAAATGGGTTATGTTTCAAATTACTATAATACTAATCATCAGCCAATACAACAAATAAGCAATCAGCAACCAATACATCCAATACAACAACATTTAAATCTACAGCAACATCAACACCAGCATTTAACTCAACAGCAACATACACAACATATTCCGCAACCTCATACACAGCAATCTTTACCTATACAGCAACCATTACAAAATCATTTACAAAACCACACATACCCAAGCCTATCTTCGACTCCAAACTCTTTACAAAATTTATTGTCTTTTTCGGTTAATATTCATCCTCATGACGAGGATGATGAAGAGATGTATAATGAAACTATTTCCGCAGTTGAAGATGGACAAAATTCTAGAATCATTTTTGATAATTTTGGTAATTTATGCTATTTTGGAGAATGTTCCCCAACTTCGTATCTATTACAAACAAGAAAGTTATTTGAAAAAGTGTTAGGTGAAAATGAGTTTTCTTTTGACCCTGAGAAACAAAGCAATTTAGTTGAAAGAAAGATATTTAATAATGAATCTACTGAATTTAATAAAAACAAATTACCTGATAGAAAATATGCAGATTATTTATTAGAAACTTATTTGAATAATTCGAATAATATAGTTTATATATTAGATGATGAAGAATTAAAGATGTGTTTAAATAGAGTTTATTTGAATCCAAATAGTGTTACTTTAAGAGATATATGCATTTTGAACTTGATTTTTGGCATTGCATCAATTTATGCAAAGGTTGAATTAAATAAGAAAATTTTCCCATTTAATGAATCTTATTTTATTAATCCTGAGGTTTTTTATAAACTTTCAAATTCAATCTTGACAGAGAACACCGAGAATTGTAATATATGGACTGTTGAAGCTTATTTATTATCATTTTTTTATTTGCAATTCATTGGGAAAAGAAATTCAGCGTGGATTAAATTAGGGCTGGCAATTAGATATGCTCAGTCGATTGGATTGAATAGAAAATATATCAATGAGTCTTTTAAAGATCCCAGCCATGTTTTGCATAGAAGAAAAATTTTCAGAAGCTTATTTATAATGGATAGATTATCATCAATTTACTTAGGCAGATCCATGACGATTTCAGAAGAAGATTGGGACGATTTTAAATCATTTGAAAATATAGTTGATTTCCAAAGTAACTTATTAAAAGTGACACAATTGAACGGGGAAGTCTTAAAAAAGATATATTACAATCCAAAGATCAATCTGAAAGTGGCATTGAATTTACAATATGAGATCAAAAAATATTCAATTGAGAATCCAATTTTAATTAATGAGAATATTCAAAGACCATTAGACCATAAGTTTTTTTTACCACATATTTGTCATTTACATGGATACATATTATTAGCTAGACCATTTTTCCATTTCTTCGTCTTGAAAAAGTTTGGAATTGTTGAATATAATAAATCATCAAAGAATTATATCCATTTAAGAAATTTTTATCAATCTTGTATAAAGTCCTCAGTTTTGATCATTAAGGTAGTTGAATATGTTTATCATCAAAACGTCCATCCATTTAAGCCATTGGGTTTGATTTCATGTACTTTCCATGCGGGATTAATTATTGGATTAGTTTTATTATTGAAATTTAAACACATTAAAGATGATATTTTAAATGATGACACAGAAAGGGAAGTCTTTAAGAACATTGATTTAATGTTGGTTGACTCAATGAACAGTGCAATTAATATGTTGGAATCGTATGGAGAAATTGATAAAGCTTCCAAAATATATTGTGAAGTATTGAAGAAGATTGTTAAAGTTACGAATAATTCGATTAATGATGATAGAAATAATGATAATCAATTGAATTATGAAAATTTAATTAAATTTAAAGATTGGCTATTTCCAAAATTAGATACTGAATTAAACAAAGAAGTTCATGAAGATGTTAATTATGAAAACCAGTTTAAAAATGGTCAAAAGTTTTTAGACGATTTTTATTTCTCAGTTTTAGATGATAAATTGAATAAGAACTATAATTATTATTATCAAGAATAGACTTTCAAAAAGAACGAAATACATATTATTTATTTAATAGAACAAAGATTATTCATCTTTAATTAGTAGAAAAGTGACTCATATTAGAAATAAAAAAAAGATCTTATCTTTATTTTTCTTTGAAAAATAGAAGAATCTGACTACTCCTTTATGCTAAATGATAGAAATAGCTGAAAAGATCCAATATGTAATACATAATGTCATAAATAATGTTTAATCATAATAAAATATCGGTCACATGACTTTCGCGAAAGCATCACTTACTTTATTATTTGCTTCTTTATTACTGCTTATTTATTATTACTTATTTATTACTATGGAGAAGAGACTGGAAAAAAGACGAATTGCACGAAAAATGCAACTGCTTCCTTTTGCAGATGCACCTAATATCGGTAAGTATATTCTCATATATCCTTGTTTAATTCTAACTTTATCCAGTGAAAGCACATCAGAAAGATTCATATTTTGAGTCAATTCTAAGATCTAAAGTTCAATCGACTCTTCAAATATTCACAGGCCAGAGGTTTATTCACACACACCCTGAAGAGCTCACTATATTTGCCAAACTACTTTATCTTTCTCTAACAACCTTGATTGGGTCCAGAACATTAGGTGAAGAATACACCGATTTGATATACGTTTCTAAAGATGGTAAGAAATTACCAAACTTGAAGTCCAAATTAGGTTTCATAGTATCATATTCAATGCTGCCTTATTTAGTGTCAAAATTAATGCCTAAAGAAGAGGAAGAAGAAGAAGATAATAAATCAATCTTCAGTAAAATTTCAATCCCCAAACTGCTAGACCATCTAATGAGTCTCCACCTAGCTCTATTCTACATAAATGGGTCCTACTACAACTTATCAAAGAGGATATTTGGGCTAAGATACGCCTTTGGTCATAAAATATCTAAAAATGAACACCTATCAAACGGTGGGTATGAATTCTTGGGAATATTAATAATTATTCAATTTTTGTTCAAAATAATCAAAAAGGCCAATGAATTGAATGCAAAAAAGACAATCACAAGATCAAAATCAGAAAAAACATTAAAAATTGACGGAATACCAAATCATTCAGATTTAAATTATTACCACAATGATATTGATCTTTCTGACGATTCGACCTTGAGATATATTCCTGAGAATTCAAGAAAGTGCATGCTTTGTCTATCCTACATGGTCAATCCAAGTTGTTCCCCATGTGGCCATATCTTTTGTTGGAGTTGTATAATCGATTGGAGTAGACAACATCCTGAATGTCCTTTATGCAGACAACATTTGACAGAGCAAAGTCTGCTTCCTTTAAGATGATATATATATTAATACTACAGATTTATTATTATTAATTCTATTACATTCTTCCACTTTGAAACAAGATTTGTTTCTTCTTTTTACCCTTCTTAATTGGAATTGGTAGTTCATCTTGTAACGAGTTTAAATTGTCTAATGGAGATCCTGTATCCCAAGATCCATTCCCTTTTGGAATTGGATTGACCCTTGGTATGACTTTCTTTTGCTGTGTAGGTAATGCTGGAAACAATTCATCACTTAATGTTACTTTTTTTTTAACTTCGACTTTTTTAGTTTCTAAATAATTTGGTATCTTAGCAGTAACAGAAGTGGCTTTCTTAACAGATACTGGATTCACTGTATGCGAAACAGAGGCCCAAGACTTCACTTTTTGTGTAGGTTTTGGAACTGATAAAGGTGGGAAATCTTCCTGTTTTGGCCTCTTTAATGGTTTTTTCTTTGTTACCCATGTGTTCAATTCTAAATTAGATGATGACGAGCTCAATGCAGGAAATAAGTCATCATTCTTATTGTCTAGCATTTTTTTTTCAATTGAAACTAAATTCTTCAATTCAGCTGTTTGTGAATTTTTATTGTTTAAAGTTTCACATAAATCAAATAATAATAAATTGACTTCTTCTTGGGAATTATTGTTAAATAATTTAGCGTATGTGGCTTTCAAGTCTTGTGCTGTAATGTATCCATTGTTGAAACTTGCATTCAATTCTTGAAATAGTTTAAATTTTGTTGTATCATAATTACAATAATGTCTGGCCCGTTCTTCTAATCTTAATTTTTTAACTTTTAGACTATCATTTGGTTCTTCAAAAGTCGATAGTTTAGAATGCAATTTCTTAGAGTTGTTGAATATAAGGTTATTGTTTGATAAATTATGTTCATTGATTAAATGAGTTTTTAATTCAATTTCATCAGGAAACACAACAAATTTAGCATCAAGACATGATTGAACTGTGCAAATATAGTGATCAGTTCTGAAATGATCTTCTAATGAATCATAATTCTTGAAATATTGTGGATTTAAAGAGTCAATTTGTTTACAAACATGACACTCTTCATGATTCTTCCTGAGATGCAAGTTTAATTCATCAGTTGAATAAAACCTTTTACCTTTACAAAATTTACAGATTGGATGGCCTTTAAAATTCTCATCGTTCTCATCACCTTTAATCAAATGGGTTTGTAATTGCTTTTGCGAATAAACTTTTAATTCAAATGGAAATGCCTTTTTATTCTCTGAACATAGCAAACACAAATACTTGTCATGTATTTTACTTAAATGATCAAATAAATCATTGAAATTTTTGAATGTTTTAGAACAAATGATACAGTCAAATTCCAATAATGATAAAACAATTTTATAAACTGTTAATGATGTAAATGAAACTTTATATTTTTTATCACTCTTGACCACTTTTGACTTCAATTCCTGATACGAAGAGGTCAATTCATCTGTGAAAATAAGATCATCATTATCTGTTCTGCAAACTAAACATAAATCTTTCTTGTATAAAGCCCTTTGTCTAAATGTACAGATATGACAGGTTGTATGATTACACGGGGATTTAGCACAATAAATCAACTTTTCAGCACAAATAATACAATATTTGTTCTCATCGTCCTCATCACTTGAACTTGAACCAGCGAAAACGGGTTTCCAATTGGAGTTCAACTTATTCGTCATCTTTGATCAGATTTTTAGATGGACGAAAAAAAAATTTTGAAAAAAAATCTCTTGAAATGATTAAAAGTTTGTTGTAGGAGGAGATTTATTGACATCAAAATGGATTAATTAGAGTCAGAATATGTATTTTAGTGTTTAAGATTTTAATTTCATATAATATTTTCCTTTAATATTTGGAGTTATCGTTCTAAGATTAGACCGTTTGATTCGGAAGACACAGTAATCATAAGAAATAATAATAGTATTCAAATAAATTAGTATTCATTAATTAAACCCACATTAATAAGTATAACTCGAATTAAATCCTTCCCAATAAATTAAGTTTGCTCATTAACTTTATTGTTGAAAAATCTTTCACTTTTTCAATTTATTAGAATATGAACGTCAGTGCTACTTTAAACGTGTTCAGGTTAGTCTGGAACCCTCAGCTGTGTCTTCCTAACATGGTGGTGTCTAGTTTTGACAGGATTCCACTTCTTCCTGGCGAGATCAAAGCGTTGGTGCTGGATAAAGATAATTGTTTTGCCAAAGCTCACGATGATAAGGTTTGGCCAGAATATGAAAAGAGATTCAATGAATTGAAGAGTCAGTATCACGTACTGGTGGTGAGTAACTCTGCTGGTACTAATGATGATGTAAACCATGCCCAAGCCAAAGTTTTAGAATCAAGAATCGGTGTCGATGTATTGAGACATTCAACAAAGAAACCAGGTTGTTATGGAGAGATATTAGAATATTTCAAAGGTAAAGATGTCAAAGGACCAGAAAACATTGCTGTTATTGGAGATCGTCTGTTTACTGATGTTCTAATGGCTAATACGATGGGATCTTACTCAGTCTGGGTAACTGATGGTGTTAAAAGATCAGAGTCAGTTATTTGCCAGCTCGAGAGAATGCTGTATTCATATTTGACCAAAAAGAATGTTTAATACTTATTGTGGGTATAAATAATTGTGATAAATAAATGTAAATAAATAAATTGTGGTTTGTGTCAAAATAGTTCTTTTATGAGACCAACGGCATATCTAATAGCACCTAACGTTATTGTACAAGTGAATGACATTTTTTCGAGGAAGCTACTGTCTTTCTTCTTCTGCTCATACTATATTGCATTGTTCTGTGAGTATTTGGTGATTTTCTTCACAATACCAACAGAGACCGTTTTAAACAGACCTGGAATTTGCATCAACACAGAGATATTGACACTGTATATAGTGATTATTTGTTTAGTGTTGTTACCGTTTGGCATTGTTGATTTGCCCACAGAGACTTCATATAAATCCAATCTAATCACAAGTTTATTACATTTAATTAGTTTAGTTTTAAATTCAGTTTCAGCAGCTTATTTATTTAAACAAGATAAGCCATTGCTACTAGACACTATGAATGTTACCAATTACTTCAGAGCATTATCAATAGTGCTAATTTTCTTAATATTCTTTTCATTTAGTTCATCAGTTGGAAATACAATAATTCATGGATTAGCAATTTTTAGAATTGCAAATAGAAAATCAAGGCTAACTGAGGAGCCTTTAAAGATAAATTCAATAAGTAAAGAAATCCACGATGAAATTTCAATAAAAGTTTTAAATTCTTTTTAACTACAATTCGTAACCGGAAAATTTTTTAGTACTTAAATATTTCTATTGAAAATGGATAAATTCGCAAATTTAGACGATGAAGACGATTTCAAGTCTTTAGGAAGTGATGAAGAGTTCTATGGAGGATCAGATAACGAAAGTGACGTTGAAGTTAAATCAAAAAGCAAAGCTTTTGATGCATTTAATGAAAGTGATGAGGACGATGAGGAAGCACAAATAGAGAGAAAAACAGAAACTAGAGACACAGAAGAAGACAAAAACGTTAAAGAGTTGTACAGAAAGTCTAAACTCTCTAAGATAAAGAAACCAAAGGGAAAGACTGGTGTTGTTTATATCTCAAGAATACCACCATACATGAAACCTATTAAAATGAAACAAATTTTATCCAGATTTGGCGAAATTGATAGAATTTTCTTAAAGAAGGAAGATTCTAGAAAACAAGCACAAAGAATCAAAAGTGGAGGTAATAAGAAACAATGTTATGAGGAAGGATGGGCTGAATTTATTAGAAAGAAAGACGCAAAAGTCTGTGCAGAAGCTTTGAATGGTAATATAATCGGTGGTAAGAAGGGTAACTTCTACCATGATGATATACTCAACGTAAAGTATCTCTCTGGATTCAAATGGATAGATCTAACATCACAAATCTCTAAAGAAAATGAAGTTAGAGATTTGAAATTACAACTAGAAATAAACCAAGCAAAGAAATTGAACAAGGCATTTATTTCAAACATTGAAAAGTCTAAAATGGTTTCAAAGATTTCTAAAACTAAAAAAATTGATGATCAAATCCACAGAACCTTTGAGCAAAGACCAATCAAATCCACAAGAGCTGACGACGACAATAAATTAAAAGACAAGAACTCCAAAAATCTAGACAATGTTTTATCCAAGGTGTTCTAACAACCTCATAACCTCATAGCCTCATTACTTCATAATCATATAGAAATAATCAATTATAATTGTAATTATGCTTGTAGTGGACATGTGAATACAGTTTTTATCAATTCCGACTATCACGTGACGCGATGAGCCCTCGGAAAAGTTTTTTTTATACAAAAAATTTTTTTTTCACTTAAAATTTTTTCTCTTTATTAAACTGATTTTTTCATTTTAGTTTATTTATTTGTTGATTAATGGGAACAGGAAAGAAGGAAAAGGCCCGTCGTGACCGTCAAGGTGACACCAGAGACGGTAACTTGAGAGTGAAAGGTGAGAATTTCTACAGAGATGCTAAGAAAGTCCAGCATTTGAATATGTACAAGCAAGGTCGTGCTATACGTAATAAAGCTGGTGATATAATAAAGGCTGCTGCTTTACAAGATACAGCTGCACCAGTTGCTAGAGTTGATCCTAATCGTCGTTGGTTTGGTAACACAAGAGTTATTTCTCAAGATGCTTTAAGTCATTTCAGAGAAGCTTTAGGTGAAAGAAAAACAGATTCATATCAAGTTTTATTAAGAAGAAACAAATTACCAATGTCTTTATTAAATGAGAAAGATATTAGTGAAGCTCCAACTAATAAGATTCTAGAAACTGAAAGTTATGAACATGCATTTGGTCCAAAATCTCAAAGAAAGAGACCAAGAATTGCAGTTTCAAGTTTGGAAGAATTAGTGGATCAAACTTCGAAAGATGAAGTTGATTTCCAAGAAAAGAAAGAATTAGACTCAACTTTAGGTTTAATGGGTAACATTGACACTGATGGTTGGAGTGCTGAAGCAAAAGAAGCTATTTTCCATAAAGGTCAATCCAAACGTATTTGGAATGAATTATATAAAGTCATTGATTCTGCTGATGTCGTTATTCATGTTTTAGATGCAAGAGATCCTTTAGGTACCAGATGTGAATCTGTTGAACAATATATTAAGACCGAAGCTGCTCACAAACATTTGATTTTTGTTTTAAACAAATGTGATTTAGTCCCAACTTGGGTTGCCGTAAGTCCACAGAAGTATTACTAACCACACACAATGTCCAAGCACCAAAGATTTAAGTCAAGGCGAATTTTGGGATAGTCTTTTCTATCCAACACCTACAAAAATTGTCTGTTACAACTTTGGAAGAGAAACTTTTATCCGCATTCGATGATTCGTTCTGAATTAATCGAGTTAAGAAATTATCGTTCTGATAAGATCTACAGGATACTTGAGAGTTTTATGAGTTGAACTCTGAATTTTTTTTGAATTGAAGATGTTCGTAGTAAAGACTCTAACATATATAGATATATAGAAAATTTTTTTTAGGGCATTGGTGTGGCATGGAATATTTTACTTTTTATTTTATTTAATACTAACAATACAGGCTGCTTGGGTTAAGCATTTATCAAAGTTCCACCCAACTATTGCTTTCCATGCATCCATTACCAATTCATTTGGTAAAGGTTCGTTAATTCAATTATTACGTCAATTTTCATCATTACATTCAGACAGAAAGCAAATCTCTGTTGGTTTCATTGGGTACCCAAACACTGGTAAGTCCAGTATCATTAACACATTAAGAAAAAAGAAAGTTTGTACAGTTGCACCAATTCCAGGTGAAACTAAAGTTTGGCAATATATTACATTAATGAAGAGAATTTTTTTAATTGATTGTCCTGGTATCGTTCCACCATCATCTAAAGACTCTGAAGAAGATATCTTATTTAGAGGTGTCGTCAGAGTTGAACATGTTAACCATGCAGAACAATATATTCCTGGTATCTTAAAGAGATGTCAAAGACAACATTTAGAAAGAACTTATGAGATCAAAGGTTGGAACAACGCAACTGAATTTATAGAATTGTTAGCAAGAAAACACGGTAGATTATTGAAAGGTGGTGAACCAGATGAGCAAGGTATTTCAAAATTAGTTATTAATGATTTCAACAGAGGTAAAATTCCATGGTTTGTTCCACCACCAGAAGACGAAGAAAGACCAAGAAAAAAAATAAGGTCTGAAGAAGCAAAAGAGGAAGACCAAGAAGAAGACAAAGAAGGGGAAGAAGAGACAAAAGAAGAAGGCGAGTGGGAAGGATTCAAAGATTAAACTTAACGAATTTTTAATGAATAATTTTAATTTATCCGGATTTTATTTAACCGAATTGTAAACAAAAAATTTCGTTCTTAAAATTTCTTTCATTTTATTAATTTTATGGATTCTGACGAGCTTAGAGTTGCTCAGATCTCTGGAGAGTTACATGATAACATCGAAAGGCAGTTAAAGTTGATCCAGAGGGCTAGTGGTGATGTGAATTTGAAGTCTTTATTGCTAGATTTACATCAGTTTCAACCTTGTCCTCAGCTTTTAGATCAGTACTTAGACCAGTATATTGATAGTATATTGCAATCTTACTTCAATGAAGAAAGTAATAAACAGCTAGTGTGTGAAGTGTTCTACAATTTCGGTAAAATCATTGGGATTAAAAGGCTATTGAGTTATATGAAGACAGATATTGAATTGATACAGATTATACTTTCAAGATTGACTGAAGAGATCAATTGGCACGAGGAGTATTTGCTACTATCGTGTTTGAACGTGTTAGTTCTCATTCCATTCAGTTTAGATTCCATTGATACGAGTATTAAATTGAATGTTTATAAAATTGGGTTATTCAAATTAAATAATTCAAATTCAATTCAATTATTAAGTTCGAAATTAATCGGATCATTAATTTCAAGAGTTGATTGTGCTGAAATATTAGATATGTTTTTAATTGAACTGAATGGATTTGATAGATTCAGTGAATTGATTAAAACTGGTTATTTAATAATTTTGAATAATTTATTTAAAAAAGATTCAAATTTGAAATTGATTAATAAAGCCGTCGAAATTTATTTATTTTTGACCAATATCGAATTAAATGAGAATAATTTAGAATACATAATTAAGATATATTCAAAAATTTCAAAATACTTAAATGAATTGGATAAAATTGATGAAATAGAAAATATAATTGAATTTTATGATAAAAACTTTGATAATAAATCAACTATAATAAGATCATTAATTTCCAAAAATTTCACAAAATTATTACTCAATATTGATGATTGTTTAGGTATCGATTTAATGATTGATATTTTAAATTCCACAGTTGAACAAATCAATCAACCAATGGAATTAATCGATTCTAATTTCTTACATACTCAGTTATTAATAATAGCAGAATTACTATATAAAGATTTGATTGACCAACAAGGTCTTTCGCAGATAAATTCAATCTTATCAAAGACTTTATTTTTTCAACAGTTACAAATAAATTACATTTCAGGCTCAAATATTAGAGATTCATCGAATTTTATTATTTGGGCATTATCAAAAAGTTCAATCTTGATTGATTCAAGCATATTTTTATCCGTTTTCAAAAATTTATTATTCGTTTGTTGTTTTGATAAGGAATTAATGATCAGAAGGTCTTCAACGGCCGCATTACAGGAATTGATTGGTAGACATGGTTATAAGAATTGGGATATAATATATCCTTCAGATAAAGGAATTGTTAACTCCAGTAAAAATATTGAATTGTTACAGACATTAGATTTCATTGAATTAAGTTTGATTGAGAATTGTTATTTGAATTTACCAATTAAAATTTTAAAAATATTTCCAAATCTAATTAATGAATTTATTGAATTTTTGAATCTAAATATATTGAACAATTTTGACAATGATTCAATCAAATTGAGTTCAAAATCGTTGAAGTTGATGCTGGTATATAAAGCCGATGAATCATTAATTGAAGATGAATTGAATTTATTTTTGTCAAAATTAGAGCCTAATGCAAACAATATATTGGTTGTTTTATCAGAATTAATAGGATTACTACCAAAAGAAAAAATACTGGATAGAATTAGTTCAAATTTAAATGAAATCGAAATCAATCAACATAAATCATCAATTTTTAGAATTGAATCATATTTGAAAATCATTTATTCTTTATTAATATTGAACTATGATATTAATTTTGAGAAATTTTATTTAAATTTATTCAATTTAATACGAATTAACAATGAATCAATCTTAGAAAACCTTAAAAAGATAATCCCATTGGTTGAACTAGATTCGAATTATTTGAATAAATGGGTTCATTACATGAAGAATAATAATTTGAACTCATCATCAGTAGTCACAAATTTAAAGAATTTCAAATTAATTGAGAATGAAGTGATTGAGTTATTAAGTGAAGATAATAAAATTGATTCAAATATTAAGACAGTTATAATTAATTCAATTTCTGAATATTTGCAGTCAAATGAGTTACCGAATGAAATATTAGTCAAGTTGATCAATAAATTAGATGATTACACCATTTCTGAACAAGGCGATGTTGGAAGTAAAATTAGAAAATCCACCATATTATTAATATTTAATAATTTTAATAAATTCCAAGAATTTGAACAATTAATTGAGTTGAAGCTTCTGAGGTTATCAAGTGAGCCACTAGAAACAGTTAGATTTAACTCAGCCCGATTATTATTAAAGTTCAAGAATGAAGAATTCAGTGAAGAGCAGTTTAATGATTATTTTTATAATTTATTAAAATTTTTTGAAAAAAATTATATTGATAACAAAGAAGCAAGTTTGGAATTCTGGAAAGGGTATATATTTACGGGAGGTGCTATTCGCTCCACTAATGAATTAATTTTAAACAATGTGAATGCATTTTTAAAATTTTATAACGGTTTAAACAATGAGTATAAAATCAATATATTGCTGAAATTAGCGTCCGTTATTAAAGTTGATAATTTAAAAAAATTTGGTAAAACTAAACAGAATAAGTTAAGCAAGCAAATATTAGTTGGATTACAATTCATATCAAGAATATTCCAATTGAATTTATACATACCAAAAGAGTTTAATTTCAATGGGTTTTACATACGAATTTTCAATTTACATTTGAACACGACGAATTTAACTAGACTAAGTAATTCAATTAAGATCTTTGGATACTTAGTTCTAGTCTCAAAACATGATGATTCATTAAAAAGATTGTGTTGGTTATGTTGCAATCATTCTATACCAAAAGTTAGAGTTTTTGCAAGTGAAGAGTTGTATTCAGTTTATAAAGAAATGAATGGGGATTATTCAGAGCAATTAAGAATACTTGGCGATACTGATTGGAGTGAAAATGGTAAGAGTGAATTGTACAAAGATATATATATAGAAGCATAATAAAAAGAGTAAATGAATCATAGATAAGTTTATTTCTTAAAATTGAACAGTTCAAAAATATGTATAGAAATCCGACATATACTTATATCCTTCAACATATTCCGTCTTATACTAGCAACTATAGATCTACTGTTTTGATTCCAAAAAGGTTCAACGTTTAATAGTAAGAGTAACAAAAAAAATAATTGCATGAGCGGTACGGGAATCGAACCCATGGCTAGTGCTTGGAAGGCGCTCATTCTACCACTGAACTAACCGCCCGGGAAATTCATAACCAATTTAGAACCATTTGACCTAACTATGAGTGTTACAATAGCAATAATATGGAAAAATCAGAATAAAAAGTTATCAAAATATTAGAAAATCCATAATTAGGTATTTAGAAGGACTCAAAATACATAAATATACAAGAATAACTGAAAAATCATTAGAAAGTCACTAAAAGACATTTATCTAATATTTTAAAAGGTTGCAAGTTCGATTCGCCATCGACACAATTTGAAATCATGAAATTTCCATTTTCTTCGAGAAAACAAAAATTCTTTAATAAATTAAATTACAGAAATTACCAAAATGATTAACAACAACGATACTTTTATAAGTGATGAAGAAGAGGAGCTATGTCCTTTATGTGTAGAGGAGATGGATATCAGTGATAAAAACTTTAAACCTTGTCCATGTGGTTATCAGGTTTGTCAGTTTTGCTATAACAATATTAGACAAAATCCTGAATTAAATGGTCGTTGTCCTGCCTGTCGTCGAGTTTATGACGATGAAAGTGTTGAATACAAAGCAGTATCACAAGAGGAATGGAAGTTTGAGCATAGCAAACAAAGTAGAAAAGATAAAGAAAAGAGACAGAAGGAAAAAGAACGTAAAGAAAATGAACAGTTAAATAGAAAACATCTTGCTGGTATGCGTGTTATCCAAAAGAATTTAGTTTATGTTGTTGGCCTGAATCCTCCAGTCCCTGCTGAGGAGTTGCATACAATTTTAAGATCAGATAAATATTTTGGGCAATATGGTAAGATTTTAAAGATTGTCATTAATAAAAGAAATCCAGTTCCAAATGCTCCATTAAACTATCATAACAACTCAGGTTTTGGTGTTTATGTTACATTTTCTAAAAAGGAAGAAGCTCAAAAATGTATCAACGCAATCGATGGTACTTATATTGATGGAAGACCGTTAAAAGCTGCATTTGGTACCACAAAATACTGTTCTTCTTATTTAAGAGGCCAACCATGTCCAAATCCAAATTGTATGTTCTTGCATGAACCTGGTGAAGAAGCTGATTCTTATACCAGACAAGATTTATCGACTAGACAAGGTTTGAAAATGGGTGGTGAAGGTTTTAACAAACCATTCCAGAAATTCAATCATTATTATAATGAAGAAACATCAGGTCAAAGTTCTCCACAAATCAGCAATGCAATTCCACAACATCAACCAATTTTGAATTCTGTCCCATTACCAACAACCTCATCTTGGGGTTCTGTTAAAAACAATGAATCAACCACTTCATTGGCAGACTCCTCTGCATTCCCAACATTAGCAGAAGCCACTACATTGCAACAACAACTGCAATCACAACCTCAACAACGTAATAAGAAACAAATCAATGACGATGAATCTAATTTCATTGACGAAACTTTGAATTTCTTGAATTCATTGACTTCATCGATTAATTACAAGATCAAGCAATCTTCATTTGATGCTTCTTATCCATCTTTATTTGCATTTGATAAATCAATCACTTATTCATCATCAGCTCAACCAAATGAACCACCAAGAAGTTTCAAATTGAGATTAATCGATTCTTTAATCTCAAAACCTTCGATTGTTCAATTACCACAAAAGTCAGACTTACAAGACTTGCAGCAGCAGCAGTTACTATTGCAACAGCAGTTATTACAACAACAATTATTACAGCAACAATTACAACAACAACAGCAATTGCAACAAACTCCAAAAACAAATCCTCCTCCTGGATTATTCAACCCAAATGAACAACCACAAGGAACTGCAAGTGAATTGTTAAGTCACTTAATGAATGGTAAAAAAATTAGTGCTTGAATATAAATTTGATTAAATATTTGTAGTCGGAAAACCTTCACCATTATATATTGGTACTTTATACACATTTCGCATTAAATAGGTGAACTCCGATGGTAAGTCACATCAAAGCATCAATAGATTAATACTAACGTCTTCTAGACAGACACATCTAAATTCACACCCGAAATAACTGAGTTATTTCGACCAAAACCACCTTTAAAATTTTTAAACCATGTTGACATTGAACCTAAAAAAAGAAAGACAGCCGACATCTCGCCTGTTGCCCCGGTCCTCTCACAGTTCAAAGAATATCAGGTCCAAGAGTTTCCTAAACAACCACTCACACCTTCAGATGAGATAAAATTACAACAGATTATCACCAAAAACGAAATAAAATCAAATAAATTGGAAAAATTTTCAAATGACTTGAAAACTTGGAATCCTTTAAATGATCCTTTGATCAAAGGTAATGCATACAATACCATATTCATAGGAAGATTGAGCTATGAGATTGATGAGATTCAATTACAACAGAAATTCCAAACTTTTGGTAAAATCATTAGAGTGAGAATTGTTAAAGATAAAATATCAAATAAGTCTAAAGGGTATGCATTTATTGAGTTTGAGAAAGAGATGAATGCTAGAGATGCGGCGAAAGAGATGAACGGTGTTGAAATTAATGGGAGAAAGATCTTAATTGATTATGAAAGAGGAAGAACCAGCAGAAATTGGAAACCAAGAAGACTAGGTGGTGGACTCGGTGGAAGAATAGATATGAAGAAGAAGAAAGAGAAAGAAAGACAGATGGCATTGATACAAGAGGCTAAGAATGGCAGAACAAGAGGAGGGTCTAGAGGCCGTGGTGGTAGAGGCCGTGGAGGTAGAAGAGATGGAAGAGAAAGGGAAGATAATCAAAGAAGGTATGAAAGAAATACCTATGATAGAAATAACTATGAAAGAAATAACTTTGAAAGGAATAACTTTGAAAGAAATAACTTTGATAGAAATAGCTATAGAAGACCAGAGAGAGAAAAATCAGAAAGAGATGAAAAAGATCGGATTTTTGAGTACAATAGCAGATCAAGAAGAGAAGAAAGAATCACAAACGACAGAGAACGTGAACGTGAGAGAAACAGAAGAATCAAAGAAAACGAATTCAAATATTAAAATAATTGTAGTTTATATAGGAAAAAAAAGTCCCGAAAATTCGATGAGCTTCTTCTTCACAAATAAATAAATGACTGAAGACACAAGTAAATTGAACAATTCTAAATTAGGAACAAAGGAGTATTGGGATGAATTTTATGCTATTGAGCAGAACAACTTTGACCACAATCCTCAAGACACTGGCGAATGCTGGTTTTCTGACTGTGATGCAGAGGAGAAAATGATTACTTTTTTGTTCGATAACGTGGGTGAAAAAGCCATTAAAGAAGATTGTACGATGGTGGATATAGGAACAGGGAATGGCCATTTATTGTTCTCTTTGAGAGATGAAGGGTTTAAAGGCTTGATGAAAGGGATTGACTATTCTGAGAATTCTATTAATTTTGCTAAATCTATATGTGAAGAACAAGAATATTCTGATTTTGAATTCGAAACCGTTGATATATTTAATAAAGAGTGGAATCCATCAACTGCTGATGTTATTTTAGATAAAGGAACTTTAGATGCGATTGCATTATGTGAAGATAAAAGTTTAATAGAATCTTATTCAAACGTGATACAAAAATTATTACACAAAGATTCAATCTTATTGATAACATCGTGTAATTTTACAGAAAATGAATTGATCCAATTGTTAACTAAAGATGGGAATTTGAAAATCTTTAAAAAAATTATTTATCCATCATTTGAATTCGGTGGTATTAAAGGTCAAACCATTTGTTCTATTGCATTCTGTTTAGTTTAATAAATTTTTAACTGAATCATATAGTTTATCTCTCGTTTCAATATTTCCTGTCTTTAAAGCAAATTGAATAGGTTTACCATTCTCAACAGATGTGATTCTTATAAATTTTTCACTACTTAAGGATGATGGCATACCTTTAACTATTTCTAATCCTGGAACTAATGAAGTATTTAAAATAACTTTCAATAATCCAATTGATCTCATTATAATTCGAGATTTACCTAAATCATTCTTATTGACATGAATATTACCAACTCCACGTTCTTTCCATCCAGATTTCACATCTGTTAAGTCTAATATATATAATTTCGATCTGCATGTAAATATCTGTTGTTCATTTTCTTCACCAGATTTAATATTTTGCTTTTCAAGATCAACCTGTTTATATAATTCTTTGTCTTTATCTTCTTCTTTATCTTCTTCTTTTTCTTTTTCTTCTTTTTTATCAAATATAGATTCTTTATTAATAGCATTTTGGAATGCGTTTTGAAATGTTGATGAGGATCCAAATACTGATGTTGTGCTGGCTTTAGTCTCTGTTGCAAATACATTTGGTTTATTTAACATTGAAAATGCATTGGCTCCAAATGGAGTAGTAGAGCCGAACACAAACTTTGGTTTTGTATCTTTGGTTTCTTTGACTTCATCTTTAACTTCATCTTTGGCTTCATCTTTGACTTCTTTATCTTCTGTAACCTCTTTGACATTTGCAACCTTTTCTTCAGCAGATTCTTTAGCCTCTGCTTTAGCAGGTTCACCATCTTCTTTCGTAGATTCCTCGGAATTAGCTCCAGTTTCTTCTTCAACTTCAGTTTTTTCTTCTTCCTGTTTACTTTCACTCTCTTCGTCTTCGTCTTCGTCTTCGTCTTCCTCCTTTCTACGCTTCATAGCTTCCTCTTCAATTTCTGGCTCAACATCGTCCCTAGTTCTTTTCCTACTAATTGGCACACCACCATCAACAACATCAACCACAGCAGCAGCTTCTTCTGTTTCTGACATTGCAAATTGATAAAATTTACCACGTTAAATTTGGAATTTTTATTTTTTATGTAATAAACACTAACATTGTTATGTAAGTCATAATTAATTAATTAGTTAATTAACTGTTCAATCGAATTCCTATTTTATTTCGCTCCTTTTGATATCAATATTTTGCATATATTATGCTTGAAATGTGTTGAGATTTTTTTATGGATTTTCTACCACTATTAAATTATACAAGAAACAAAATAATATCAACTAACTCGTAAAAGTTTAAATCATCTTTCGGAAGAACTGGCTATCCATTAATATCTGATTGAATTTTCTCAACTTTAATTCAGAAATTTGTTCTTCTCATAGTTTAATGAGAATTGTCTTTTAAAGTATTTCTCTGAGCTTTATTAAAAATTTCTAAGATCAAGACTTATCATAAATAATCAGATGCTATGATCCTTAACTCTGATTCCATTGGCAATTGAAATATCCTTCAACTGATAACTCAATCACAATTAAATCTTCACATATATATATAATTTTCTTAAATGTCGTAAAAGTTATGGTAAAAGAAAGAAAGAAAATGAAACTTTCATCACAATTTATAATATTTAGAAAAACCATAAAAGCTATTGAACAAAAAAGTAAAATAAGCAGATAAAAGGTGCTAATTACTGAATTGGGAATATGGGTTACCTAACATTGTGTTTTGTGTTTTGCGGTTTTTAGTATATACTAATTTAGTTTTTTAGTGGTCTAAAAATTGTGTGAAGACGTAGTATAGATCCAGTATACTATAATTGAGTGTATTATAATAATGATGAATTTAATTAAATTATGAAACTTCAGCCAAAGTAGAAGACTATTAATCAACGTGCCGATTCTTGAAGAATAAACTTATTTTCACGATTTAAAACAGGTTCCAATAACAATAATAAGATAGATCAAAGATCACCATATATAGTTAATTCCAATCACTAAAGTTTATTATTTTATAGATCCACTGCATCTATTTATCTAGTTATAATTTGTCATTTGTCGTTTATAATTTACTATTTAAAGTATACTAACTATTATCAAAGTGCCCTTACCAATTTATTCTCAGTAATTAATTCCATTAAAATCTAATTGAGTTAAGTTGATAGTAGTTATTCAATCGAGGAATTTAATGGATCCATTGTAAAGAACAATATATTTCGATAATGGAGTGATTGGATAGATGGAATAGATAGAAAGTATGCATTTACCAATTTTGGTAAAGCGAGTCGTATCTAATAGCAGATCTATCAAAGCTATTGTTCAACAGTACCAGAGTCTGACTCCTTCTAACCTCTTCAACCAATTCTCCCTAGCTAATACTTCCGTTTTTCTGTCCTTCGCGTTGTGCTTCCATGGGAATTCTATCTAGCTTTTTTTTCCCGTTATCTTTTATGTGTCATAGAACTGAATAAGGAAATCGAATCCATAGAAATAGAATATTTGATCTGTTTTTAGCATAAATTATTCAATGATCGGACGCACTTTTATGCACTAATTACCAATTCAGACCGTTGATTATTCTTATCAACAAGGTTTTGTTACTTCTAGAATTGACTCGTCAATGTGAAATAGGTTAAAATCAGGTAAGAATTGACATGCCCTTACATTTTGCACCTCTTTTTATGCATCTCTTTACTCTCTTGTATGTTTAATATATGCGTGTTTGAAACTTGATACCTTTTTCAGTTTACCGATCCATATGCTGGGGAAAGTGGATCCTATTTCATAGATAATGCAAAAAAAGTATAAAAGAGATACACATCCTCTAAAACTTTTCACTCTTTATTAATACTTACTGATCAATGCCTGTTGCTGTTGAAATCCCAAGCTACTTACAAACAATCCCTTCAATTACTGAGGATATCTTAAACGATTCTATAAGTAAATCTATTCCAGATGAAATTATTAATTCATGTTTTGTCCCACTTCATGACCAAATGGTCAACGAATTAGGTATCAAAGATCCAGGTTCTATCCAATTTGATCCAAAGAAGCATATCTTATTCACTGATGATTACTATGAAAAGACCAAGAGATGGACCTTAGATGAATTAGCAGTTAGCGAATTCCACCAAGAACCAATCACTGAAATTGGTGTCTCCGAACCTTTCCCATTGTTCACTGATGAAGCTGTTGCCATTATGAGATGGGAGCTTTTAAGAAAAGATACCATTAAATTTGGTGGTCGTTATGCTGATAACTCAAATACTACTAACGGTGATTTAGATATCTACGTTAGAGGCCATGCTAGAGATTACTCTCCATTCTCTTATGCTGCCTGGAATCATCCGGAAACTTTAAAAATCATCAGTAAAATGTCAAACGTTGAATTAGTTCATACTTTTGATTTTGAAATGTCTCACTCAAATGTTACTATTAAACCAAATGCTTCTGCTGAAGTTGAAGAAGCCATTGAAGAAGAAGAAGAAGAATTAGAACCAGGAAATGTTAAAGGTTCAGTTACATGGCATTACGATTCACCACAAATGGTTTGTGTTTTAATGTTATCTGACACAACTAAAATGAAAGGAGGTGAAACTGCTTTATTAATGGGTAATGATAAAATTGTTAAAGTTAGTGGTCCAAAGAGAGGTTGGGCAACTGTCTTACAAGGTAGAATTTTAAAACACATTGCTACTCAACCAAAAGGTAATTACACCGAAAGAATCACCTCAGTTGCTTCATTAAGACCAAAAGATCCATTAAAAGAAAATTCATTTGCAACTACAATCAGACCAAGAAACTTATCTGGTTCAAGATATAACGATTGGTATCAAGATTTTATTAATTATAAGATGGATATCTTAATTGAAAGAATTCAAATTTTGAAAAAAGATATTAATGATTCAATTTCAAGAGGTGAAAAATTTGATCAATTGAAAACCATCGAATTCTTACAAAAGCAAGTGATCGAATACGTTGAACATAGTTATCAAGAGTTCGATGCTGTTGAAGATGGTATTGTTCCAAAACCTGATTCTTATAATGCCATCCAATCAAGATGGGATTAAATCAGACTGGTTCTGGTATTTTTCTAATGTTAATATGATAAGTTTATAATAATAATTTGTAGAAAAGTTTATGTGCTGGAGTTGTAAATCGAAATTTAAAATAGAAGTATAGCGTACTACTCTAATTGATTTTTCACAACGGAAAGTACTGCACTACTATAAACAGAGATTTGAAAAACTCAAGTTTATTAAGATAAGGTTGAAAGTTCATAAGAATCAGGAATATTAGGAGAACTATAATAAATTACTACAGAGTACGTATAACCTTAAAACTAATAAAGCTGAAAGACAATAAGAATTAGTTTATATAAATTTCTTTATCAGTAAGATTTCCCGATTAGGAAAAAGGTAAATAAACACACAAATAAAATTATTTCCTTCACAATATCCTTTTTTTCTTCTATTAGAACAATGACAAACATTCCACACTACTTAAGACTTAAACCACAAGGAGATTCAGACCAGGAGTACCTGATAGAGTCACAAACCAACACTCATGTTAGATTTAAAGAAACTATTGCACCAAATAAATTTACAAAGATTTTTACAGATGAATGTCAATCTAAAGTTTATGAAGAAACTTTAAAAGATATTACCATGGGATTATTTGATAATCAAGATGGTGTTTTGTTCACTATTGGACCTTCAAATTCAGGTAAAAGTTATACAATTTTAGGTAATGAATCCAATCCAGGTATTTCAATATTTGCTTTAAATGATATTTTCAATAAAATTGATAACAACATTGCTGATTATCATGCCTTAAAAGAATATTTTGGTGAGTCTTTGATAGTTTCAACAAGGGCAGGTAATGATTATTCACCAAATTTAAAAGATGGGCAATATGGTATTTCATTATCAGTGTTCGAAATTTATAATGATAGAATTAGAGATTTATCTTTAGATTTATCAAAGACAGCAAATCAAAATTTAGATATCATAACAGATTCAAAAGATGGAAAAATTAAACCTAGCAAAATAAGACAAATTTATGTTTCAAATATTAATGATGCAAAATTAGTTCTAAATAAATCAACAAAAAGAAGGGCTGTTAGTTCAACTAATATTAATGGAAAAAGCTCAAGATCTCATTTGTTTATTCATTTGAATATTCATAAGGTTATTGGTTCAGTTATAAAGACTTCAAGATTGACAATCGCAGATTTAGCAGGATCTGAAAGATCAAAAGTTGCTAGAACTGAAGGGAATAGTTTTAGAGAAGGAAATTATACAAACCAAAGTTTAACAGAATTAGGTAGATGTTTAAAAATGATGCAATCACCAAAATTTGATTCCTCAGTTTTAAGAACTTCAAAATTAACAAGATTACTATTAACAGATTTATTTAGAAATTCAAATGCTTTTAATAAATTAAAAATAATATTAGCATTGGATCCATACTCTGATTTATCAATAATTTTACATACATTAAGATATATACAACCAGTTTCAAAGGTTCCATTATCAGAAAGATCATCAATTGAATCGAATAACGAAAATGTTCAAATTAACAAATTAATTGAAGAAGTTGCTTCATTAAGAGCTTTAAATTTTACATTAAATAAAGAAAAAGAAAAAAATGAAGAGAATTTAATTGAATTTGAAATTGAATTAAGAAATGAAATTTCACAAGAATTTGAAGAAAAAATTCAGGAATTAGAAATAATTCATTTAAAATCGGTTAATGAATTAAAAGAATTTAATAATAATTCAAATGATGAGAAATTGAAATTATTATCTGAAGAATATGAATTTAAAATTACCGAGCTAACTGAATCAAATAATGAATTAACTAATCAACTAAATACCATTGAAAAAATTAATAAAGATGAAACTAAAAGAATTAAGAAAGAGTTAAAACAAAAAAGCCAAAATGAAAAAGACGAATTGAAATCTAAAATTGAAGAGTTAGAATTTAAAGTTGAAGAATTAGAAACTGAATTAAAATCAATGACTAAAAAAGAGAAGAAGAAATCAAAATTAGTTAATGAATTACAATTAAAAATTGATGAGTTTGAAAAAAAGAGGAAATCCGATTCATTCGAAGAATTAAGCAATAAAAAATCTAAAAAAGATGAAATATTTGAGGATGAATCGTTTAACTTTGACAAAGAAAATGAATTAACTTCATTTAGTCCTATTGTTTTATCACAAGGTAATATAATTCCTCCATCATCACCGATTAAGAAAACTTCTATTAAAAATAATCACTTTAGAATCCCAATGTCTGTTAATGATGATGATGATTGTTCACCAAAGAAATTGAATAGAAAAGTGTTAAAAGAAGTTAATTTTGAGGTTCAAACTAAAAAACAATTAAAATCTCCATCTAAGTCACCAAAAAAGAAAAAAATAAGGTCGCAAATCGTTCTTGAAGATGAAGATGACCTATTCTGATACCAAATATATATATTTTAAAGACGTTTACAATGATTTAAGGGATTTTTTTCTGTATATTTCTTTTCTCATATTCAAATAGTTCTTCTATCAGACAAATATCTAACTACTGGACCGATACCTGTGACACCAACTGTTTTATCATACCAACTCAATAAGACACCACCTTGTTGTTTACCTTTTGGGATTGCAAAACCTTTATAAATGTATTTAATCAAAACATTTTGTTGTTCAATATCTAAAGATTCAACGATCGAGCCAATATCGTTTTGTTTGACGACACTGAACAATTCTAGCAAAGTGTTGACGTATGATTCCTTGTCGTTAGGACTGGCACCGTATGGAGGAGCTGAAGTTGCGAATTGGACTGCTTCAGAGTAGGAGCCTTTTGAAATATATTGACGGATGTTGCTTATCTGTTGCTGGATTTCAGCAGAGGAAATTGGGTCTGTTGGAGGTATCAAGTCCTCTGGCTGGATTGTATTCTCTGGATCGAGTGCATCGATGTCAATTCGTCTCCAATCTTCTGACATTGTTTTGGTGATTGGTTAAAAAGTTACAACCGAAATCCTTCTTTTTTTAGGTCGAGATATTACATAATTTGGACGGAGGCGTTTGGAAGGGGTTTTAGAAGGAGATTTAGAAGGAGTTACTGTGTAACATTGAATTAATTTAATTAATTATGTATTTCTAACCACGAATAACTAAATCATCTGGGATACCTTCGTATTCGTTGTATTTTAAGGCCAAGTTGATGTTTTGCAAACATTGAGTTGCTGCACCTTTTAATAAATTGTCAATAGTAGCAACAACAACGACTCTGTTTTGTTTAGAGTTAACTGCAAAACCACCAACAACGACACCGTGCTTACCACTAACATCTTTAACTAATGGGGCTTCACCAGAAACAGAGATTAATTGTTCTCCTTGATAACGTTCTTGATATAAATTTCTAATATCTCTGGAAGTTAATGGTTCTTTTAATGGAACGTTAATGGTATGTGCGATACCTTGGAACCACTGAGCAACGTGTGGTGAAAATGCAACTTCAATACCTAATTGAGATGAAATTTCACGTTCGTGAATATGATCAGTTAATGAATATGGAATCAAGTTATTTTCTAAAAATTTGACATCATTCTTTGGAGATGGTTTTGTACCAGCACCTGAATAACCTGAAACACCAAAGATTGATGGAACACCACTGACGTATGGAATTAATGGTTTAATTGCAATTTGGGCAGCAGTGGCATAACAACCAGGATTTGAGATTTTTTTAGCATTTGAGATGGCTTCTCTTGAATTTAATTCTGGTAAACCATAGACCCATTCACCAGATTCATCAAATCTATAATCTGCTGATAAATCAATGATTTTAGATTTACCATCTGTGACGGATTCGATTGCTTCAACAAATGGTTTACAAACACCATTTGGTAATGCCATAATCCAGATATCAACTTCATCACGTTCTTCTAGTCTTTTAATATCTTCAACTTGTAAATTGTCATAAATAATATCAGCTTTATCATAACCTTCTAATTTTTTACCTTGTAATTCACGAGAAGAAACATGAGTTAATTCTAAATATTTATGCTTGTTAATTAATGAAATCAAATTTTGACCGGTATAACCTCTTGCACCAATTAATGCAACTCTAGATTTTTTAGTGTTGGTACCTTTTGTTAATGGTGGGTTTGGGTTGGTTTCAGTTGCAAAAGTTCTAACACCAAATTGTTTTTGTGGTAAAATTGATCTGATTGGGATTCTTCTGGAAGCTTGTTGTTGAACTGGTTGTCTTGCAGAGGTTGAAAAATTTCTCTTTTGACTAAAAGTACCAGCTGGACTTGATGATTCAGATGGGATTTTTGAATATTTATGTTCGAAATTTTCAATCAATTTACTGATAACTTTTGGATCTTCAACACCAAACCAGAATAAAATTCTACCATTTTTGGTGTAAGAACCATCAGATTTTGCAAAGAACCAATTTGAATTTGGATCATCTTCTCTAACAACCCATTGTAATGAGTTGAAATCTTTTTTAATTGAACTGAAAATGTTGTCACTAACATTGTTTAACCAACCAGCTTTTGAAGCTAAGAATTTATCTAAAACTGCAACATTTGAAGTCGCTTCAGTACCTTCTTTAATAATGGCTAAAACTTCTAAAGGTTCATCACCATAAGATTTGAATTTAGAATCTTCTAATTCTCTTAAATAAGAAGCAACAGAGATTTTACCTGATGCAATTTCAGAATCTCTTTGCAAAGCTTTTCTTAATAATTCAGGTTCTTGGAATTCACTTAATGAGTTTCTTGTTAATAATCTATAACCTCTTCTGATTAAAGTACCAGCACCGGAATCAGTAAATAATTCTTTTTGTAAATCATTGACGTTGATGATGGCGACGGAAGAAGATCTTGGTAAATGCATTAATAAATCTCTAATTTCTTTGATTTTTAATTTAGTACCGTATTTAACCCATGATTCTTTCATTAAATCATCATATTCTTCGTCTAAATTGATAGCACTAACTTTTTCACCGGTATTACCATTGATGATACCACCTTTTTCATTTAAGTAGACAATTTTTAAAGGTTCAAAGACTCTAGCTAATTCACCGGCTGCAACATCAGCATTGACATTTAAGATTTGACCTGATGGGGTTTCAGCTAAAGAAGTTAAGATTGGTAAAGCACCGGCTTGGATTGAAGCTTCAATTGGTGATTTATTAACACCATTAATTTTACCAACTAATTGATATTTATCTTTTTCCAAGTAATCAGCTGAAAAGACACCAGCAGTAATTGGTCTAGCATGGACACCCATTTTTGCTAAAGCAGTAACTAATTTCAAGTTTTGTTCTAAGAAACATTTTCTAACAACTGCCATAGTTTTTGGATCGGTGATTCTAATACCATCTTCATAAGCAGGTTCAACACCTTCCGCTTCTAATAACTCATTGATTTGAGGACCTGTACCATGTAAAACAATTGGATATAAACCAACGTGATATAAGAAGGCTAAACATGAAGCTAATTCAGGTAAATGTTGAGTAATGATAGCACCACCAACTTTAATAACAGCAAATTGTTGAGATGAAACAGAAGTGAAGTATTTCAAGTATTGTTCCACTTCTCTTTTAGAACCAATGTTGTTTAATAATTGAACAACTGTGGATCTTGTTGAATATGAACGACATAATGAGTTACAAGGAAGGACTGGGGCAGCACATCTCGCACTTAAAGGAGTTGGGGTAGCTGTGTGAATTGAAGGACCTGATCCAGAAGAAGCACTGGCTCCAATTCTCACTGACTGACGAGCAATTCTTCTTTTACTTTGATTTAAAGATGAACGAAGCATTTTAATAGTTGAAGTTTAATTAGAAAGATAAAAAAATTTATGACTCAGAAAAGATAAAAAAAAAAGTTGCAATTCGCAGGGCTGCATAATTTTTTTGGAATTTGTTAATAAATTTGTAGTTAATTAGTCAATTGAATCAGTAAAAGTCACTTAGAAGTTCCCTTTGTATTGATCTATTGAAAAATCTTGAAAAAATTGCTTGTTTTTATTTGATTTTTACATTTTAGTTTTATGTATATTTTAGAGTACCAATAATTCAGTTATAGTACTAGTTCTTATCTGAATTAATAATTTAAAGTTAAATAAAGTCAAATGATGATTACTACTTTAAAAATGAATATTCTGAATTGGTATGAACCTTAATTGGTTAATATTAAAATAAATAATTTTAAATAATTGTATCAATTATGTGGAGATGACTGGAAAAATGCAGCAGCAGAAATTGGTACCAAATAATGAAGCTGATAAAATGAATCTGCATTAAAGAAGCAAATATAATTTCAAGCATTTAATCTTTGTAGAATATTTAAATTAAAAATATTATATAGCAGATAAAATCAGGTTCGCAGTATAATTATGTCAAAATACTATCTTCATATATATTGAAAACCAAATATCCAATAGTAAAACGCTGTATACCATAATCAATTGAGTTTTGATGAATAAAATCACGAAATTGTATTCTACATAACACTATCAATATTAGTATTTGGTTCTAAAGTCCTTTAAAGATCTCTTAAAGATCAAGAAGAATTATTAAATTCTATTAGTGAGGAACCACAAGTAAACTCCCAGCAAAAAAAAAGATTACAGCACTCAAATTTCGCGTATGGTCTCCCACTACACTACTCACTTGAGCTCTTACCAGCTTAACTACAGTTGATCGGACGGGAAACGGTGCTTTCCGGTAGATATGGCCGTAACCGAAAGATCCACTCATCATCTTGACTATGTTGAATATATATAATGAATCACGTGATTTAAAAATATAAATCCACTGTCAACTCTATGAAGAAGTCTTTTCAGTTTAAGAAACTGATATTTCCGTATAATGCAAGTTCCCTTTACTGACACATAAATAGAATCACTCAAAAGTCATAAAATAAAGACTGTAAATCAACATTTCTACATTTCGCACAATTTCCTGACATAATAAATTTTATAAATAAATTAATATTTTAACACTTTAAATGTTTAAAGATCAACTTCCAGTGTTAGACGATCTCAATACTCCCTTATCAAGGGAACAGCTCCAAGTACTCCAGGACCAAGTCACATCAGAAGGAGATTTGCCTTCAATCCAATCACAGTTCAATTATTCTTGGGGTTTAATCAAATCAAATGACCCAACTGATCAAAAATTGGGTATCAAGACCTTAACAGACCTATACAAGAGCTCACCGCAAAGACGTAGAGAATGCTTATACTACTTGTCATTGGGCTGCTTTAAAGTGGGAGATTATGCAAATGCAAGACGTTATATTGATTCTTTGATTTTACATGAACCAACTAATGAACAATTTATTCAATTACAAAAAATCATTCAAGATAAAATAGCAACTGATGGATTGGTTGGAATTGCTTTAGTTTCTGGAATAGTTGCGATTGGAGCTACCGCATTATCATTGCTATTGACTAAAAAAAAACGTTGAAATATACACGCAATTATATTTATTTTTATACAATATTTTCAGTAAGTAAATGACGTTGTTGATCATTTAGATAATTTTCATAAATGTCTTTGAAATTTAATATGTTTTCAGATGCGATTTTTTTAAAGAAATTAATTAATAAAATCTTTAAATCGTTTGATTGATTATCCTCGTTTTCATTAACACCAATGTATGATTTTAGTTTTTCGAAATCGTTTTCAATTTCCTCGACATCTTCCCATGCATCATCATCTTCAACAACTTCATCTTCATCATGAGCATGAGTATGTGTGTGGTGGTCCTCATCGAAATCTTCATTACCAACGATTTGGTTATTCAACTCAGTTACCAATAATTTAACGATTTTTAAATAAACTGGGATTTGTTCATATTGTAAAGTTTTCTTCATTGATCTTGTGATAATAACGTCGTCATTAAAATTATTAATTAATTCATCACCATCGATTTTCAAATCTTTAATCAAATTTTCTTCATCCTCGTTGATGAAGAAATATATTTTCATTAATGATTCACAATTCAATTTGATTCTTTCATGGCCTTTCAAAATATCGAAATTTTTAAACCAAATGTTTAGAATTTCTTTTAAAATTTTGAAATTATTTAAAAAAATTAAGGTTTGTTTAATATTAATTGAAATCATGAAACATAAAACGTTTAAAAAATTTTCAATAGTTGAGATGTTTTCAGTCTTTAGTAATCTTTTCGTAGTTGCTTCTAAAATTTCTGACAAAATTTCATCTGAAATTTGATTTGATGAATTTGTAAATCTTGTTAAGATTGAAACTACTAATGAGCCAACGTTCAAAATAGCACTATCTGATAATTCTGGATTGAAAAATTTACTCAGAACTTTCAACACGATTTCTAAATTGAACCAATTTGAATTTGGAATTTTAACTAATAAGTTATTATAAATTTCACCACAAATTTGTAAAATTTGATCATCATTTGAAATTGAAATCAACATTGAAATTGATTCAAAGATTAAATTGAACTGCTTTTCATTAATTGGTTCAAATCCATCTTCACTTGTTTTATGTGGTAAGGAATAAATGAAAATATTTAAAATTTGTAAACTTAAATTTAATAAAGTTGAAAATTCTCCATTTTTATTTAATCCTTCGATTTGAATAGTATTAATTAAATTTGGTAATAGATTATTTAAATATTCGTTGAATTTGATGTTTGAAATCCCGTCGAATAAAGATTCTAAAGATTCTTCAATTTCTAAAATTAATTGAATATTTGATGGATCTTTTGAAACAATTTTGATTAATAAATTTAAATCTTCAATTGTGTGTTCATGCAATTTAAATGAAATTGTTAGTGCCGAGGATAATAATGCAGGTGTATCATCAGTTGATTCTTCTAGTAAATCATTAATAATTTTGAAAATCTTATTGTATACCTCTGAAGATAATGAGAAATCTTTTTTTGCAGTCAATTCAAATCCTAATAATGAATTAAATGGATGAAGTGAATTCAATAATGAAACTTTTAATAAAGAAGAGTTTGAGCTCGAAATCAAATTTAATAAATTTTCTAATAGAGTTACAATGACTGAATCAAAATTTGGAAACAAAGGTTTGAATTTTGATAAATAATTTGGTAAAATATCAACGATTCTTGCCTTAATTAAATTTTCAGAAGCAGTTTCATCACAAATGGATTTTTCTAAATCAGAAAGCATAAAAATAAAATCGGTTAGAGTTTTGAGAACCAAGTCAGAGTTGATACCATTAATATCTGATAATGGTAAATCAGAGCTTGAAATACATTTAAACAAGTATAAAATGGCCTCTTTACTTCTCCAATCAATTTCATCATCATTAAAAGAGGTTAATTTTGTCCAAATCCAATTTTTCAATTCATTGAATTCCAATTCGTTAATTTCTGTTAAGAATTCAAAAATGGAATTTCTAACGGTATAATCTGGACTGAGACCAGTTTCCTCAACAACAAAGGTATTAAAATCGGCTAAATAATCGATCTCAGTATCTATTGGAATAAATGCTGTTGCTAAAATGGACTCACCAAAGTATTCTAATGAAGAATTCAAATGAATTGAATCAATTGTATTTGTTGACATAATTGTTGTTAATAGTTGGTATAGTTCAGTGATTAAATTTTTCAAGATTTCATTAAAATTTGATTTCAAGACACAATTATCTATATAAATTTGAGAAATTTGAATTAAATCATTGATTAATAAATAATGAATTTTTTCAATAAATTCAATTGGAATTAAAACTTCAGGGAATTCAGTTAAAGTTGAAATTATCACATAAATGGAAGTTCTTAATTGAAAATCAAAAGAATTTTGGGTGACTTCTATAGACAATAATTTAATCAATAATTGAGAAATTTCAACAAAATGAGGTTTTAAACTTTCAATTTTGGAATCATCTTCTAAAACTAATGGATTTTGCAATTGAAGTAAACAGGAATTATAAAGTTTTGCTGATAAATTTTTAATTTCGTAGTTGTCACCGTTATTTAATATTTTCAAACAGTGTTGAATAGTGGTGATACCAATACCTCTATCAAAGAACAATTCTTCTGTGATTAAATCATCGAAAATATCTTGCAATAGTTGTAAACCACCAATCAAAGAAACTTCATTTCCAGATAACATTCCCATATAAATAGTTTCTAATAAAGAAGGCCATTCATCAGGGAAGTCCACTGCAGCGATTTGAACAACACAATAAATTGCAGAATTTCGTATTTTAGAATCGACATCAGTTGAAATCAACTTTAATAAATTGGAGCGAATTGACTCTTTAACTTCACCATTGATAGCAGGACCAGTGAAAGATTGAAATCCAGCACTCCAAAACACAGGGACAATCTTTTTTAAATAAAGCAAGCAACTCTGTCTAATTTCCAATGGGAATTCTTGATTAATTGCAATATTAATAAAGATATTCGAACTGTTTGAAGGATCATTCTTGAATAAATCACTTAATTGATTCTCAGCACCAATACGAATTTCATTATTGACCGATTGAACTTCATTTAACAACAATTGAATCGATTCCATAGTTAATTTAGAAGGAAAAAAAACATAAATAGAAAAAATTTTACTTCGTTAAGTATGGAAGGAGCCTCAAACAGCGAACAAATATTAGAAGCAGCACGTTTCAACAACACGGAGTTGGTCCAGGAGATCATTGCCAGAATCAAGGAAGAGACACCAAAAGAATCAGAAGAATTGATTGCAAAAGCCATAAATGAGAGCCGTGATTCATTAGGAAACACAGCTTTACATATTGCTAGTTTCAGAGGGAATTATGAGGTTTTAGATATACTGCTGGATCAACATGGTGTGGAAGTTGATCCACAAAACAGATTAGACGGTGATACTCCATTACATCTAGCAGTCAGATATTCAATTGAAGAACCTGAACATGGGGCTTTTATAGTTGAGGAATTGATTGATGCAGGTTGTGACCCAAGATTATTGAATAACCATGGATTAAAGCCAATTGATTTGGCAGGTAAAGATTGTGAGAAATTAGTTGAAGTTTTACAAAGTGCTGAATATGCAATTCTTGCTGAAAAAGAAGAAGAAATTCATAAAGATTTAATTCAAGAAGAAGAAGAAGCTGAAGGTTCTGCGTCAGACTCTGATTAAATGATATATATTATATAGAGAAATCATCTGTAGCTGTTTTTATCCAATTTCCCAGTTGATCTTGTCCCTTTTTCTTTTGATTAATGTATTGTAAAGATTTGACTTCACTATATTTATTCTTATTAACTAACGGTTCAATCAATTTAAATAGTTGTGATTTTGATAATGCACTTTCTCCATTTCTCCTAACATATTCAGTTTTAGAATAAAATCCTTCTTTTATACCTTTTTGAATAGATTCTTGGATTGATTCATGAGGTAAGTAAATTAATGAAGAAGGTGAAGGTGTTCCTTTTTCTTTATAAATTCTCATGGAAGTAGTTAATATTTTGAAATTATTCTCTTGAATTCTTTTAAAACATCTTTCAAATGATTCTTGATTGTATTTATCTGTTGGTAGAATTAAATAATTCAAATAGAATCCATCTAATTCAATAATTTCACTATTTAAACCATTCAATAACGATTTGCATTGCATTAATGTTAACTTATCTGAGCAGCTTTTACTTAAACTTAGAGGGGAGTCTCTTCTTCCAGGTTTTGTCCTTATTCGACCTTTTAATTTATAATTAAACCTTCCTCTAATGATATCTGATTCTTCCTCTTCCCAATCTTCACTACCTTCAGTATAAAGACTCTCTAAGCTACAGTCTCCACATGGTGCTTCTGATACAAACAATGCGAACTCAATTCCTTCTCTCAATTTAAATTTACCATCTTTAATTAAATAATCACTTTCAATTCCATCATTCACTTTCAAGCATTCATTGACCAAGAACCTGTTAAATCCCCTCACTGCTAGTATTTCAGCATGACAATCATGTAGAATTCTCCCTTCTTTCGATATCAGATCATTTGGAGTAGATTTAACTCCCGTTGTTATTGAAATCAAATCAATCGACGTTGGGAAAATCCCAACAAAACCAGCTAAAACAGTCCATTCTTCCACTCCATTTCGCCTCGTCACTGGTTTGCCCTTCATAGGAAGCTTTTTGTACTGTTCAATCACTAATTTAGCCACTTCATCAGCTAAATTCATGTAAATATTACTACAATAAAGATTAAAAAAACATTAATTTATATTAAACTTAAATTCAATTGAATTAATAATTTTATCAAATTCACCTAAACTTCTATATTTTGAAGCTTTTAATAATTCTTTATCGTCTTTATCATCTTCAGTAGCTAAAGCATCAATTTTAGCCTTGTCATTTTCGATTTTTTTAGTTTCTTGATAATAAACTTTTGCTCTTGTTGTTAATCTTGAAAAAGGATCTGAAGCATTTTGAACTCCAGTTCTCTTTTTTTCAGAATTAATTAATTCTGCTTTTCTAACAGAAACGTTATTTAACTTTCTATTTCTTTCTGAAATTTTGGCAGTTATTGAATCTTTTGCAACATTACTTGTAACTTTATCAAATTGTTGAGAAACTTTATTTAATTCTTTTGATAATCTTTGAATTTCATTAAAATCATTACGATCTCTAGCAACGTCTAATTGCTGTTTAATTTTCAATTTTTGACTTAAAACATTTGATCCAGCATCAGTTTTATTTAATTTTGATTTATTCTTCATAAACTCATCAAATATTGAACCTTCTAATTTAGTTTTAGAAAATGATTTCAATTCTTGTAATTTATATTCTAATTCTGAAACATTTGGTAATGAAACCCTTTTACCTTCTTGATTGGCTAATCTAATGTATTCTTTATATTTAATAAATTCTTCAGCTTTAATTGAATCATCACTTAAATATCCAAATGGATAAATTTTACGATCTTTACCAGGAACTGATAATTTGAAATATTTATCTGTAATTAATTTAGATTCTCCAAATGTATATGGTTTACCTTTAACAACTTCATCAATTTTCACCATACGATGTTCATTTCTTGAAACTCTAATTCTACCAAATGTACCAATAATAACTTCATCAAAATTTGGATAAAAACAAAACTTCTCTGCAATACTATGTCCAGTTCTAATTGCGTTAATATCTTTTAATTCAACGTCTCTACGCTTAGAAGTTTCTGCCCATTCAACTTGTGAACCTGCTTGGAAATCTGGTTCATAATCATCTTCTTCAATATCACCAAAATCATAACCGTCTTCTTCACTTTCTTCCTCTTCTTCTTCATCATCATAATATTCTGAAGTTTTCCTACTCTTTTTCTCTCTTTGTTGTTTTAATTTAGAACGAACTGAAGATTTAACAGATTGTGCACTTTCTTTAACTTTTTTAGATCTTGAAGAACGTTGTTCATTCTGTAGTTTGTTTTGTTTGGCTCTTTCTCTCAACATTCTGCGTTCATTAAATTTTTGCAGCTCTTGAGAACGGTCAAAAAGAATCGCTTCCCTTTCAACTTCTGGCATTGATTCTAATTCAGCACGATCTCTTTCATTTTTATATTTACCTTCCAATGGATAAGGATTAGCATCTTCTTCATCGTCCTCATTATCTTGAAGACCAGCCTCAGGGTCATAATCATCACCATCACCATCACCATCATCTTCACCATCACCTTCATCTATATTATAATCATCATCATCATCTTCGTCTTCGTCCTCTTCAACAACTTTCTTCTTTTTTCTTTGACTTTGGTCAGAAGAACTGGCACGTTTTGCATGCAATGCTTCATTTTCACTTTCATCTTCTGTAGCTGAACCACCGGCACCGGCTAAAGCCAATAAATCTTCTTCCAAATCACTCATTTTGTTAGTACTTGAAGGAAATAATGAATTTTCACAATAATAAAAATGGTAGTTTAAACAGGGTAAATAAACCTCTTTATATTCATTTACTACTTTATCTTGTATGCAAGAACAGCAGGAAAACAGAGGAAATCAGTAGATTTAAATGGTCTGAAAACGATTCTAGATTATCCTAAAGATAATCTAATAAATAAACATTTTAATAAACAATTGGAAACATTAATGTTGATCAAGAGATCAGTGAATAAGTAACAATTGATTAGTAATAAATTATATAATATAAAGTCGGGTAACTAGACGACACTTTTGTTTATTCATTTAATTTATTAAGTAAAACTTTAACTTATTTATTTATTCCACTCCTTTCATCATTTTATCCAGATGTCACACACTGCAAAGAGATCTCCATCCATTTTGGTTACGGACTCCCGAAATCCAAACTTCAAAAGCGCACCGTTTGCTGGTAATGCTCATAATAAAAGTCTGAATAAGCCTTTAAGATATAGAGATAAAACCGTAAGGAAAAGGAATAGTGGGAAGTTCAGTGATATTTCAGTATCTAACATATTAAGTGATATCAGTGATATTCCGTCAGGCAGAAGAGAAGAGCGATTATCTAGTAACTCATTAACTATGGACTTCTCAGCTGGAAGAAGAAACTATTCAAAACAATTTCAATCTTTACCTTCAAGAACTTCAAAAACTTCCCAGAAATTAGTCTTGATCCCTGATGATGATGAAGATAAAGATTATTTAAAAGATTTTATAAATAAATCAAGCAAGACTTCAAGATCAAAAGCTGAAAGAATGTCAAAAGAGAAAAGAGGTAAAAAATTATCAAGAGTAACTGCTTATTTAGTTTCTGAAAGATTTGATTTAGCTCAAACTTCTAAATTTTTATCAGAAACTCATGATATTACACCAAGAATTTATGATGAGGTTTTGTATTCACCTTATTGTTTACCTTTATTACCAGGTAAAGACGGGTTTAGAATTAAATCAAATCAATCTGCTAAAAATTCAAAGGGTGAAACTTTTATGGAAAAGCTAATAGATTCTTCAGAGAAAAGAGATCATCATTATGAGTATTACAGTGGTGTTGAAACTCCTGAAGATGCAAATAATAATTATGAGATTGATAAAGCTGCTGAAGATGAAGAAGGTACTTCTGGTCCTTTTGACCCTTCTGAACCTCAGTTCTTTGCTGAACAAATAGATCCAACTCTTTTACCTGCTCCAAATAGTAAAACTTTAGAAATGATTAAACATCATGCTGAAATGTTTATATTTGAATATGGTGTTGTTGTATTTTGGAATTTTACAGAAATTCAAGAGAAGAACATTCTTGGTGATATTTCATTTGCAAGAAATGAAAATGATCATAAACAGTTGGTTTTAAAACCATTAGATGAAAACGATATAGAGATTGAACAATTCCACTTTGAATATGACATGGAAACAGAACGACCAAGGATTTTCAATGATATGATCACTTTAAGATCCGGTGATCACCTAATTAAATTAACCATGTCCCACGCAATTGCCCAATCAACAAAACTATCAAGATTCGAATCAAGAATCTCTCCAATTTTATATTCTGTTTCCAAATTACCAAAAAGATTAGCATTGACTGGTAAATTAGGTTTGAAAAGGGAACAATTAATGAAAAAATCAGGTAAGTTATTCAAATTGCGTGTTGATGTCAATTTGTCTTCCAGTGTTTTGGATACTCCTGAATTTTTCTGGTCTTTTGAACCAAGTTTGCATCCTTTGTATACTGCTACCAAAGAATATTTAGAAATTGATCAAAGAGTTGAAGTTTTAAATGATAGATGTAAAGTTTTTTTAGAATTCATTGATATTGTTGCTGATAGTATTGCTGAAAAGAATATGACGAGAATAACTTATATGATCATTACAGTGTTTTTCTTATCTTTATTAGTTTCCTGTTTTGAAATCTTTGTTAGATATAATATTATAGAAAAAGCTAAAAAATTACGTGGATTATAATGATAATGACCTTTTATAGAAATATTTTATAACTTTGTAGAATCTAGTTCAAACCACATGCTTCTCATTACCAAGTTGTGCGAAAGTGATTGAAAGTGAAACTTGAAATTAATTTAAAAAACAATTCATCTAAATAAGCCACAAAGGATTTTCATTATCTACAAGAATTAATTGAGTAAAAAGAAGTAATTCAATATAAATTAATCTATTTCTTAGCACCATATTTGTTAACAGCCTTACCATCTGGGATAGTAAAGAAGACATAAGGTTTACCATTTTCAGCTAATTTATCTAAACGGTAATAACCTTTTCTTTCAAATTGGATGATATCACCAACTTTGAAGTCTTTGACATTAAGATCAGCGATTGCAGCAGTATGGAATTCAGTATCTGGAGTTAAGAAATCTTCAAAGTTATCACCTTCGTCTAATTTATCTTTGGTGATTAAATGGTCAAAATCAACTAAATCAACTTCAACTTTATCTGGAGTATCAGCTAACCAAGTGAATTTATGTTTAGTCTTTCTGAAATCACCATCTAAGTTTAATTTAGCTTCAATTGATTTAACAGAATCATTTTCCTTGACCAATTTAGTAACAATGATATTACCCCAATCCATCAAAGTTAATTCTTCACCATCTTCCAAAGAATCAGCATCTTCTTGGTCAATTAAAATATCAGAAGCATAGATAATATCTTTTTCACCAACATCAGCATTCTTTTTATGTTTTGGCTTCTTTTCAGTGTATGGTTTTTCAGGACCATCAACTAAATGAATTTTAACAGGGTTGACAACAGCAGTATGACGTGGAGCAATTGGATCAATGATTTTTTTGTTTAATGACCAAATAACGTTCCAATCTAAATTGATAATGTTTCTTGATGGACCTTGAGCAATGACAAAGTTCTTTAAACCTTCAACAGTCATACCTCTACGTCTAACACCTCTGACTGTTGGGAATCTTGGATCATCCCAGTTACCAACTAAACCTTTATCAACAAACCATTGTAATTTTCTCTTTGATAATAAGGTTCTAATGAAGTTGACTCTTGCGAAATCCCAAATATGAACTTTTCTTAAATGTAAATTAACTAAAAACCATTCATATTGAGGGTTACGATCTCTATATTCAATAGTTCTTAAAGCATGGGTAACACCTTCTAAAGCATCAACAACTGGAACACAGAAATCATAAGTTGGGTACATTTTCCATTGAGTACCAGTTCTATGATGAGGAGTTAAGTTACATCTGTAAATAACTGGATCTCTCATAGCTTTATTTGGATTATCGAATGAGATTTTAGCACGAATACAATTCTTTAAACCTTCTTCGGTACCGTTTTTCATTTCTTCAGTGAAGATTCTTAAGTTTTCTTCAACTGTACGTTCTCTTCTTTCAGAAGGAATACCATCCATTCTTTCAGCTCTCATTTTTTCTTGAGGAGTATCATCAGCATAAGCTTTGCCTTCTTTGATCAATTGAATAGCTAAATCATACATTTGATCAAAGTAGTCAGATGAGAAAGTAGTTCTATCACCTTTAATACCCAATAATTTCAAATCTTCAATAATTGAATCTTGGAATTCAATTTTTTCTTTTGATGGATTAGTGTCATCGAATCTGATGATTAATTTACCATGGTATTGATCAGCAAAGTATTTGTTTAAAATAGCAGCTTTAGCATGACCAATATGTAAATATCCTGATGGTTCAGGTGGGAATCTAGTGACAACTTGACCATCAATAGCATCTTGTAAATCAATATCAAAGTTAGCTTTGTGGGTTTCTTTTTTACCACCTGCAGCAGCAGTAGCAGCAGCTTTACCTTGTTTTTTTAATTCAGCAGTAGCTTTAGTGAATAATTCAATGATACCATGGAATTTTCTATCAGATTCAAGGAATAAATACCATCTAGAAACGTTAATGTAGACAGTATTTTTGATGATAGAACCAACCATACCATTAGATCTTAAAGCACCCCAGACAGCAACATCAGCAACTGAAGGTTTGTAACCAGTGATAAAAGATCTGAAATTCAATTGAGCATCTAATTTTTCTAAAGAAACTGCTAATTTTTTGAAATCTTTGATGGTTAATTCAGAGTCAGCAAATGAGATCCATTCTTTAGATTCTTCAACATTTGGTAAAACAGCTGGGTAAGCTTGACCTAATTGGATTAAGACGTCCTTGAATTTTTCATCACCTTTTGATAAGATAGCATTAGCACCATCAATGGCTTTTTCATCGACGAAATCGATTTTAACAGCATCATCAGTTAAATCATTGACAAAAGCAGCACCAATCAAAGCACCATAAGCAACAACAGGAGCTTTGGCAGCAACGCTTAAAGTAAATGACATTTTTTGCAAAAGTTTTTGTTGGTTCGAAAGAAAAAAAAAGTGAAAAAATTTCATAACCTAACAAAATCTATTATGAAGCAAATCAGTATTTCAGCCAGAGCTGAGACCACTGCGTTAAAACAGCCGAAGGAACTTTGCTCATATTCAAGAACATTAGAAGGAGATTATGTTAATGATGATTCCAGTTTAAATTATTATTTTCTGCCAGATACAGACGTCTCAACAGAAATCGATTTAAGTGGTGGCTTCAAAAAATTTATGAAGCATGATGATTCAAAAGATGGTGACTTTGATGGATTATTAGGAGCTATTCAGAAATACGAATCTAAAACAAACTCTAAAGTTAAAGCAGATATCATAACATGGAGAGGAATATTGACAAAATTCTTAATTTTACCTTATAATAGAGAACCATTTGATTTAAATATAGTTTATTTTGATGGACATATATTTATAAAAGAAGATAAGCTAAAAAGAAAACTAACGGAACAACCACCTGATTTAAATCATCAGAAATTAATCTATTCAGGTTATAAATTTGAAAACATTGCAACAATTTCACAACCTTTATCACAAGCATCAAGAGCTAATATTGAAAAAAGATTTAAGAAAATAGTGAATAACACTGAACAATATTGCTCTGTTGTGAGAACTGGTGTTGGTAAGACCAAAATCTTGATTGGTGGTGAAGTTGATTGTGTTTGGGATTATAAACCAACAGATTCAAATCCTTTAAAGCATTACGTTGAATTAAAGACTACAAAAGCTATAGTTGATCCAAAAGAGGCTATGAAATTCGAAAAAAAATTGTTTAAAACATGGGCACAAACATTTCTACTAGGTATAAATAAAGTTATTTATGGATTTAGAGATGATAATTTTATATTGAGAAGTGTTGAACAGTATTCAACTGAAGAAATTCCAGTGATATTAAAAACAAACCCATTTAATCAAAGTCCAAATAAGATTAATTGTATTGATTCTTTAAAATGGTACGGTGCAATTATTGAATGGATCACAAAAGAAATCCCAAAAGATGAATCAAAAGCATGGAATTTATCTTATGATCCAGCACTTAAATCAATTGTTTTGAAAGAAATCGAAAAAGATATTGCTGATGGTTTGATAAATGGTGGTATTGTCACGGATGAGTTCAAGAACTGGAGAAAACAATTATAATAGATGTATATTATCTTGCTCTTGATAAACTTGCTGTATTCAAATGCGTATTGATATCCAACTTATCAGTTTTTTCTTCAATTTCTCTCATTCTATAATTTTGTCTATCGATTTCTTCACCTTGATTAACTGCTAATTTTTTTAATCTTCCACTAATTTTAGCAACTTCATCCAAGTTTTCAGCAATTTCCATTTCTAATTGATCATCTTCACTATCATTTTCAAATTGATATTGTTTTGCTTCATTTTTATATTTTTCTCTTCTATATTTCAATGCTACAGAATCTTGAATCTCACCTTCTCCATTAATTTTTAAAGAGTTATTAACTCTATTTGTAGATTGTGCCATCTCTCTTCTTTGTTGTTCTCGTTCAATTTTAGTTTGAATATGATCATTCTTGATTTGTTGTTCTTGTTCACGTAATCTTCTTGATTTAGTGAATGGATTTTTAATATTTGGTTTTAAAATATTTCTATTATAATGGTGTAATTCAGCAATTTTTTCTTTTGCAATCCCTTGTTGTTTTTCTGCTAATGATAGATTTGATTCAATGTCGTTTAAAGTTTCAGATTGTGCACCTAACATCCCCATTGTATTTAAACCTGAAGTTTCAGCTTCTCTTGCCATTTGCAAAGTGTTTCTTAAAGAGCCAATACTTTTGATTTTTTCATCTCTCATTTGGTCTTTAATCTTAATAACTTCTTCATCTTCTTCACGTTGAGCTCTTTCTTCTTCAGTTTCTTCAAGTACAGGATCTGCAATTGCTGATCTATATGCATCATTATTTAGATCGTTTAAATTTTCATTATCATGATAAGTGTCATCGTTCAAATCCAGTTCTTCGCTTGGTAATTGCTGCTGGACTTGTTGTGGTAATTGTGATTGATAAGGATTTGCATGTGTTTCAGTTTGTTTAGAGTATGGATTATAATTACCAGTTGAGAATGTAGCATCATTTGGGTTACCAGCAGCAGCACTAGCAGCACCAGTAGCACCATATGGATTACCGTATGGATTAGAATTACGAGCATTACCTCCATACGGATTTGCAGGAGCAGCTGCTGCATATGGATTAGAATTATCTAATTCAGGATCAACAGCATTTAAATCATCTTCTGGGAAAGGAGAGTATTTCTTCTTCTGACTTATTTCATTGTACTGTTTTGCATATTGATTAAAATCACCGAATTGTTTCTCTCTTTGTTTAAACATCCTTTTTGTTGGCATATTTTTCTCTTCCATTTTGTCATGAATATTCTGTTCGAATTCATCTTGAGATTTTGGCTTTACTTTGAAGAAGTTTTTGATTCCCATTTTCTTTTCTTTTCTGTTTGATTTATATTTGGAATTGAATTTGGAAACAGAAATTTCATTGAGAGGGAAAAGTCTCCGCCATCGCACAAAACCTAACATCACGTGAATACTTTTATTTGATATTTTCATTTTTACGCGTATCAAATTAAGTTCAATATTTTATTATGGCAGAAGAGAAGTTGAAGAATCAGTATTACAAGTTGAAAGCAGAGATCAGGAGGCAGAGGCATATCGGTATTGATGAATTGGAAAAAAGAAATATCGTTGAGTTTCAAGATGAGAGTGATAAGAGAGTCAAGTCCTTATGGCATAGCATAATTGAGAAGTACAGTGAGTTAGATGAAGAACATCAAGGAGACGTAATTGATTTAAACACAATGAGTATAGAGACAGATGGTGGACATTTGATAGAAATGGAAGATGATTCAATATTAGACGTTTGGGGTTCTGAGGGTAGTAGTGCTGATGAAGGTGAATACGATGATGAATCACCAAAGAAGCAAATAGTACAGACGAATGTGACTGTTAACCAATTCAATCATCCTTTTCTGGTACCACAGTTTTTATACCAACCATTTTACCAGCCTTATCAAGAACCATACTTGGAACCATATCAAAGACCCATTAATGAACCAATGGATAGACCTACAGACTATTATGCAGAGATCAATTATAAAAAGCCTAAAAAGCCACCAAAAGTTAGAAAGTACACGCGTACAAATTATAATAAGATCAAAAAAGAGGAAAAACTGGATTTATTAATATGGAAAAATCCACATAAACTAATTACAACATCACCAATATCCAAGAAACCGAACTATACATCAAAAAAGCCTAATAATCCTTTTAACTTAATGAATATAAATGAGGGATTCAAAAATGAAAATTATTCAAGTTTATTAGTTAGAATACCAGAAAGGCCAACAAATCCATTTTTGAAATTTAAAAAGATTGAAATCATACAAGATAAAGAAAAGGATTCGATGATTTTCAATCCTTTACCAAGATCAAGACCATATTCATTTTTTGAAAATGGCGTTTTGAAACCATCAAAATTGTCAAAGGAATATGACATTGAAGATGATTTATCTGATAATTTTAGTGATTTCAGTGATGAGTTTGATCAATTCGATGGGGTTATCGATGAGGAAAACGAAGATGACTCTCTTGAGACGATTCCAGAAGTTGACCGAGATATTACTGAAGAGAAGATGGAAGATAAGGTAGATATTGAAGACAAAGAAGAGTTTAATAATCAGAAGCATAAAAGAGAAGACATAGAAGAAGTTATAGAAGAAGTTATAGAGGAACTCATAGATGATCTCCATGGAAATACCAACGAAGTTGAAGATATCAAAGAGACAAACGAGATCAAGTGTAATTTGACACTATCACCAATAAAAAAAAATAAGATTTTGCAAGACAGAAACAACACAATTGAAAAACTAAAGAGATTAAAAGAATTAAATCTCAAACAAAAAAAGAAAATCAATAGATGAATAATGATTAATGAATACAATGTTTATTATATTTTTCGTAATTAGTTTCTTATTTTCTTGACACTTCTAATTCTGTGCCTCGATGGACTCACACCAGGAGTATAAAATCTTGTATGATTTGCATAATTCAGTTGATGTGGAGTTTGGTATAAATGCATTGGAGTTTGAGGAGGGTTTATATTAATATTTTTATTTTCATTATCATAATGAACATGGTTTCTGTAAGTACCAAACGCAGCATTAGTTAAAACTAAAGAACCAACCGTTATCAATAATAAAAAAAACATGGATTTCCAAGAAATTGGTTTTATAAACCCATTTATTATTTCTGCAAAAGTTTCAGCACCAATCTTTGCCCTACCAACAGTTGTTGGATCTCTATTCATACATCTTTCCCATTCAGAACATGCCGATTCCAATGCAACGACTCTTTGTCCAGGCTGGCAATTATTTCTTAAATATTCTCTTGAGCATAACGAAATTTCTTGTAAAATATCAGTTGCATAAGAATCGACTTTATTTTCAACATCGGCTCTAACAGTCGAAATGAATGAATAAATGAAATATAAGAGTATTGAAACAATGGCAACATTAAACAATAATTGCAAATATAATGATAATACGTATGGTAATTGTGGATCAACTAAAGTTTTAATTGTTTTTTTGAACCAAGTGTTTTTCTTTTTACTCTTTTTAGGCTTTTCTTCGTCAATCCATTCGTCATTTTTAGGTTGCTGATTGTATGGACTTTTAACATTTCTCTTTTTACCATCAATTGAATCAGATAATGGACTGGAAAATTTTGTTTTATATCTTGAATTAAAAAATTCTTTCTTTGGACTTATTGTAACCTTTTTAGAAGCTTTCAAAGCATTCAATTCTCCATCTTTATTTAATGCATACGATAATTCAGGTCTTAATTTGACTATTTCATTGGATTTCTCTTTATCTAAAGTAACTTTTGTCTTCAGTATACCATTTAGAGTTTTATTTTCAGGTGGTGTAAAATTCAATAAATTTAAAGTTGATATTGGTTTGTCTTCCTTAATAGGTGATGGCTCTGGACTGAAAGATTCACCAGCATGGAAATCCCTGTTGAAAGCTTTTCGAACATCAGGTGTAATTGGATTTTTTAACACATCATCCAGTCCAATTTTAGAAATATTAATATCTTCATCAAATGTGTCATTGTCATTGTTTCTGCTCAGGTCTTGACTCAAGACGTGGTTCTGACGAAATAGGCGATCGTTTTTCTCCTTCTGCTCAGCAGATATCTGTATGGGACTCATTAACCAACAAAACTTAAAACCTAAACAAACAAAAATAAACAAAAAAAAAGAATCAAAACAAAAAAAAAAAATGCGATTTCTGTGGATCGAACACAGGACCTTCAGATCTTCAGTCTGACGCTCTCCCAACTGAGCTAAAACCGCATTTGTTACTTCCGAAAATCCGTGGTTTTACCCCACCCGTTTTAATTAACTCACGTGATATAACGTATACTGTTCATCTGTTCATCAATGTTCGTATTAAATGAACATTTAGAGTTGATAAATGAAATTATTAGAAGAAAAATAATTTCAATTTAGATAAACGAATATTCAAAAATGATTTGAGTTAAAAATTTTAAAATTAGACGCGTTTTTGTTGCTACTATGATAGACTTCTACAAGAACATAATCTAATAGTGAGGAACCACAAGTAAAGTCCCAGCCAAAAAAAAGATTACAGCACTCAAATTTCGCGTATGGTCTCCCACTACACTACTCACTTGAGCTCTTACCAGCTTAACTACAGTTGATCGGACGGGAAACGGTGCTTTCTGGTAGATATGGCCGTAACCGTAGGTTCAACTTAACTTAAAGATAATGTTATGTATGTGTCCAATCACGTGATGAAAATTAAATTCCACCATTCTAAGGACTTTGAAGTTGTATTATGAAAGTTATGGAAGGTATAAAGGATATGGATATTGATACACTTTTAAATAATTTAAATGCTCGAATAATTCATTTAAAGAAGTTTTGGTATTTAATCAATTTTTGTGTTAAAAAGTTATACAATCCCCACAAAAAAATAGTAATATAACTGTGGACTTAGTTAATTTACAAGCAGAATTGCAACTCAAATTGAAGTCAGTATAATATTATAGTTATATATATTTATATATATATGTAAATAAATCCAAAGTATAAATTATGATGCTTGTAGAATATTTTAAAGAATTGTGGTATTAGTAATTTTATCAAGTTCTATTATAGTAAAGATATACAGTAAACCATTTTATATTCATTAATATTTAATAATGCTTTAATTAATTTACAACGATTTATAAGAAATCAAGAAGAAAAAACAGACATTATAACACACTTAATGTTGTATTAAAGTAATTAAAACCACAAAGTTGCTACAATAGGCAAAATATTTCGTTAATTAAACCCACCCAAAGATACAAAAAAATAGACATAAAAAAGGACAAATCAATTGTCACCAAAAGTGTTTTCGCTTGAATATAAAAAGTAAAGAAAACCATCTTTATCTTTATGATCAGCATAAATTGAGCTTAAGGAAGCAGCAGTTGGAGGTAATATGTCATCAACAAACATGAAGATAGCCTTTTCTGGAGGAATATTAATTCTCTTTCTAATAACGTAGACGAATTGACCAACGGTTAAGTCGTATGGGACTAAAAACTTCTTCTTGTCAATTTCTGGTAAGTTTGACTTCTCAGCTCTTTCACAAATTATTGGGATTCTGCTTTGGAATCTCTCAGCCATCTTCTCAGCTTCAGCTTTTCTCTTTTCAAAAGGGAATTCGTCTTTAAATTGAGATCTCATTTTTCTGGGGATGATTGTTAGTGATAACCCTTTTGCCATCAAGAAAAAAAAATGACTTATTTAAACTATTAAATAATACTTCTAGAATACTTACTTAATTAAATAACACTTGTAATATTAGCAACTTTGATTTTAAAATCCAATAAAACAAAAATTAAAATCTTCCTTGTTTATTATAAAGAATACAAAACAAAAAAAAAAATACGTCAATTTTTTTATTGATAACGGAAAAACCAACCATCGCAGCAAAATTGAAATCCACAAATAGATCTATCGAATTATATTATGGCAAAGACAGTTTATTACCATTTAAGACCTGCAAAGAAGTTCATGGTGGCTACTGGTAATTGTGTTCAACAAGCAACGATTTACGGTGAATGCATTCTACAATCATATACAGAAATGAGTAAACAGCAATGCGATAAGGAATTTCAACTATTTAAAATATGCGTGTCAAAACATTTAAAATAAACTTATTTATTTATTATATTCTTAAGATTCTTAATTTGAAAACGGTATCATTGATAGAATTCTCTTCCTCAACAACGATTTCATTATCAAGTTGTTTATATGGTTGTAATTCACCTCTTAAAGTTTTTGATAATAAATCACCATGAGTTTTAACAATGTTTTCGAAATCAATTGTGTCTTTTAATAAATCATATTGAACTAAAACATCATCAGTAGCTTCTAATCCTCCACTTTTTCTTAATCTTTGAATTCTATTAACAATTTCTCTAGCTAAACCTTCAGATTTTAATTCTGGATAAATATTGATATCTAAAATGATTAAAACGTCTTGGTTAGTTCTAACTTCTTGTCCATTAGCAACTTTTGATTCTGGTAAACCTCTTTGAACTGTTAAATCTCCAGAAACAAATTCAATTCCTGCAACTTCGATTTTACCTTCTTTAATATAACTTTGAACTTGTTCTGAAGTTAATAATGGCAATGCATCTTTAACTTTTTTAACATCTTTCTTTAATTTCTTACCTAAAACTGGCCAGTCTGCAACAGCTTTATATTCAACACCATATTTATCTTCATCTGATGTGATGATTAAATCTCTAATATTCAATTCTTCAATAATATAATTCTTTAAAGCATCAATATCTTTTAAATAATCTAGATCACCATGTAAAATAACTAATTCTTTTAATGGGGTCTTCAATGAAATTAATTTCTTTTCACGGATGTTACGACCTAAATCAATGACTGTTTGCATACGTGAAACTGCAGTTTCAATCTTTTCATCAAATAAATCTTCACGGACAACTGGATATGATAAGAAATGAACTGAGTTAACATCTTCACCAAATACTTTCAAATCTTCTTCTTTGAATAATGGTCTTAATCTTTGGTAAATAGTTTCTGATAAAAATGGGGTAAATGGTGCCATTGCTCTGACTAATCCAAATAATGCTTCAGTTAATGTGTTCAATGATTTTTTAGTATCATCTAATGAAACTTCACCTTTTAAACGACGTCTATTAAATCTAATGTACCAATTGGTTAATTCATCAATGAAATTTAATAATCTTGGAACAACTGTGTATAATCTATATTCAGTCATTTCTTCATGAATAAATTTAACTAATGATTGTAATGAAGCTAAAACCCATCTATCCATAACGTTATCAGATTTTAGAGTTGGATCATATTGGAAGTCAATATCATTATTTTTTTTCAAAATTGCAATTGAACCTTCTAAGAATTTTGCTGAATTCCACCATGGTAATAAAACTTTTGAAACAACTTCTTTGACACCTTCTTCTTTGAATTTCAAAGTTTCAGCTTTCAAAACTGGTGAATTAATTAAATATAATCTTAATGCATCTGCACCATATTTGTCCAAAACAATGGTTGGATCTGGATAATTTTTTAAACGTTTGGACATTTTTTTACCATCTGATGCTAAAACAATACCTGAAACAATAACGTTTTGATATGGAGCAGTATTGAATAAATGAGTACCTAAAACTGTTAAAGTATAGAACCAACCTCTTGTTTGATCTAAACCTTCAGAAATAAAGTTAGCTGGGAATCTATTCTTGAAATGTTCTTGGTTTTCAAATGGATAATGTTGTGAAGCATAAGGCATTGAACCTGATTCAAACCAACAATCAAAAACTTCTTCAACTCTTCTTAAAACACCTTTACCTTGTTTTGATGGAATGGTAATATCGTCAATCTTATCACGATGTAAATCAGTAATATCAGTTCTACCAGATAATTCTTGTAATTCTTCAATTGAACCAATACAGACAACTTCTTCAAAATCTTCTGAAACCCATAATGGAATTGGTGTACCCCAATAACGATTTCTTGAGACATTCCAATCACGAGCATTTGCGATCCAATTGGAAAATCTTTTTTCTTTAATAGTTGATGGAACCCATCTTGTTTTATCAACATTATTTAACATATCTGGAATGATATCTTTAATTCTAACAAACCAAGCTGGAACAGTTCTATATAATAAAGGAGTATCAGATCTCCAACAGAATGGGTAACTATGTCTAATTTGAGAAGTGACTAAAATTCTACCTTGTTCAGTTAAATATTTAATAATTTTAGAATCAGCATCTTTGACATAAACACCTTCCCATAATGGAACTTCTTTTGTAAATTTACCATCATCATCAACTGGATTTGGTGGTAATAACTCTTCAGAGATAACACCTGAAGCAACTGCAGCGACAAAATCTTCTTCACCAAAAGCTGGAGCTTGATGAACAATACCAGTACCTGAATCACTAGAAACATAATCACCAGCAATAACTCTAAAACCAGTTTCTTTGAATTTTTCATAGAAATAGTCAAATAAAGGTTCATATTTTAAGCCAACTAAATCTTTACCTTGGATTTTTTCAACAACTTTATATTTTTCATTTTGTGGTTTTTTATATAAAGTTTTAATCAAACTTTCTAATAAAATGTAATATTTATCAGCATTTTCATCGTAAATTTTAACATATTCAAAATTTGGGTTAACAGCTAAACCAATATTGGATGGTAAAGTCCATGGTGTGGTAGTCCAAGCGACTAAAACAGTCTTACTATCGTCTAATAATGGGAAAGCAACAGTAACTGCAGGATCTGAAACGTCTTTATAATTTTGTTGGGCTTCAAAGTTAGCTAAAGGAGTAGTTAAACCAGTAGAGTAAGGCATGACTCTAACACCTCTGTAAACTTGACCTTTATCAAATAATTGTTTAAAAACCCACCAGACAGATTCCATAAAAGTTGGGTATAAAGTTTTGTAATCGTTATCAAAATCAATCCATCTACCTAAACGACCAATGGTTTTTCTCCATTCATCTGCATAACGCATAACAATGGCTCTACATTCAGCATTATATTTATCAATACCCATTGCCATCACATCTTGTTTACCAGTAATACCTAATTTCTTGTCAATTTCATGTTCAATTGGAACACCGTGTGTATCCCAACCAAATCTTCTTTCAACATGATAGCCATTCATGTTGGCGTATCTTGGAACAATATCTTTAATAGTTGAAGCTAAGATATGACCATAATGTGGTGTACCAGTAGCGAATGGTGGACCATCAAAGAAGGCAAATTCAGGTTTTCCTTCAGTTAATTCTAAAGATCTGTGAAAAGCATCAATCTCATTCCAGTGTTCAAGGACTTTCTCTTCCTCCCTTGGAAATGAAAAGGTCTTGCTTTCCTCTTCTGACATTTTTGATTAATTAGAAATCAAAATTTTTCAACGTTTTTTTTGAGTCAACAAAACAGAATTCCGGTTTAATCACGTGAAAATCATGTTATAGTCGGAACTAGATTCTGATTAAAGATTGTACTAATAAAGTATTGTTGAAGATATTTCAAAAGAATATAGTATATTGAATTCAAAGTTTGTAGTGTCAAAAAAGATAGTAATTGATTTATTAAGGTTTCATTTTAATTTTATTTATTAACAGTCAGCAGAAGGGCAATTTTACAAGTTTTCAAAATATACTTTAAAAGTTTTTAAATGATATACAAAACTTTATTCAACAATTGAACGACTTTATTGGTATAAAAGGATGGGAAACTAACTAATTATTGAATATAGTAATATTAAATATTATTTTTAATTCAACAATCAGTCTAAATTTGTTTCAATTTGAAGAATGGTCATGTGACATTTTTTCTTTTTCTTTCACTAAACTATTCATGAATCCACCTTTGGGGACCGTTGTGTTTGACTGTGTGCCTAGTGGGTGGCTGGTCGGGATTGATCTACAGTTCTTTAATACAACCTCAGTTTTGAAAGGGATTAAATTGATCCCAGATGGTGTTCATGTAATACATTTTGCTCAAGATCAATCAAGTATAAGGTCTGGTTTCTACGTTAATGTTAAAGAAGGTGATGTTATTATTATTTCATGGGATGATAAACAAGAAAAACTACGGATTAATGAAGAGATTGGGGAATTGAACGTTTCTAAAGAATTATCAAAGCTACCTGATTATTATTTATACATGATAAAGTACCCAGACGATAAAGATTGGTTTGAATTGGTTAAATTCATTGATTTCAATCAAGTTGAGTATATACTGCAGAAAAGATGCTATGTTGATAGTGTTTTAACGTCAACAGACGAAAATAATTTATTGTTGGATGTATTGACGAAGAGTTCAAAAAATAGAAATTTGGTTAAAGATCCAATAATAAATTCAATCATAGATCAAAGTTCTGAAGAGATGAGATACTCAATAATTGATCTTAATAACACAATTAGGCCGAATAGCTCGATTCAAGAAAAGACCGTAGACTCATTGGATAAATCTTGGTTTTTAAATCAACTATTAATAGTCAATTACAATTCAAATTATAAATTATTATTAAGTGAACTCCAATTAGGTTATTTAAACATGATCATTTTTGCGAACTACTCAAGTTCAATTCAATGGCTAAAGATAATCAGAACCTTATTAAACTGTAAAGAAATAATAGTTGAAAAATTCGAATTATTCAATTCGTTTTTAAATTTATTATATTTTCAGTTTATGAAATTCCCAGATGAGTATATGGACCAATTCATTGACGAAGAGTTTTTAATAAGGTCAATTTCTGAATTCGAATATACCATAAAAGAACTAAATCTACATAAATTAGTTAAGGTTCTGATTAATCTAAAACATTTATTAAATTCAAAATTTGGAATTTTAATTCAAGGTTTGGTTGAAGACGATGACGAATTGCCAACAATTGTTGAATTATAAATATTGTCCTTTAATTTAATTTTTAAAAAATCATTATTTTCAATAATTGATATTATTTTACCACTTTTAAGATCAATCAAAACTGGTAAATTTGCATATTTGGAATATTTAAAGTTTTTGGGTACTTTTAAAAAATTTAATTTATCATCCTTCATTAACGTTTTAATTCCATGCTCTCCTTTTAATTCGCATTTAATCCAAAATCTGTTATCAAATAATATCCAATCCTTATTAATCTTTGTAATTATTGCATTTCTTAAATTCTCTCTTTTGACTTTTATATTAATACCATCCTCAGTTTTCGTTATTTCCCACTGCAGTTTCAATAGAGTAAATTTATTATCATTGTATAATTTAGTTATTGAATTCAATAATTTATTGAAACTATAATGGTAATTAAATGACGGTGAAAACGAATATAAGCTGTTGAATAAAAATCTAGAAATGACCAAGTCTGAATTTGTTTCTAATTGATTATTTGATAAAAAAATAACTATTTCAGAATTAGAACTAGTTATATCTGCTTCTTTGCTTAGTTTCATAATCTGGGCGTCAATGTATGAGACTAAACTTCTAACTTTATAAAACACATTCTTAATCTCATTTTTAACTTCAACATTGTTACTCAAATATTTCCTTATTGTATTCCTTTTATTAATCTCTTCAAAATTTGTAAAATCCTGGACCCACTCAATTTCATTAGTTATACAATACTCATATATCTCATTTTTCTCAATATTTAACATTGGTCTAATTAAATTCAAATTATTAACTGACTTAGACTTATAATTCATTGAATTCAATCCAAAGATCCCACTATTCTTAAATAATCTCATAACAAATGTCTCTAATTGATCATCTAAATGATGTGCCAAGAATATATCTTCAATACCATGCTCCTTACATAACAATTTCAATGCTTTATACCGTTCAATTCTTGCAATTTCTTCAAATGAAGTATCACTTTTAATATCAATAGATTTGAATAAATATTTATTGGTATCAATATTGATATTTTCTAGATTCCTCCTTATTATGGGTATCTCTAATGAACTTGAATTTCTTAAATTATGGTTTATTGTAATTGGATATATTTCTGTACTTATTGAATTGGTTTTAATATAATTATCGAGCAATGAAATCAAGCACATTGAGTCAACACCTCCAGATAGTGCGACACCAACTTTACTGGGCATACCATTATAAAATACTTGATTCAAACCATCTTTAAACTTTGATCGAAGCATAAACTGTCACTAAGTAAATTTCGACTACGCTTATACAGAAAAGTGCCAGTGCTCGTAGTATTAATAATCACGTGACTACCCGTCTTTATACACAATCATCAATTTAGCTCATTCAATGATTTAGATTCTTGTTTATTTAAGGTGATAGATATAAAACACATTTTATAAAGGTTCTTTAAAAGAGAATTATCTTCTCAATCTCTCTCCGGTTAAATAAATTTCGGAAAGTGACACAATATTCTATTACTTTCAAATGAATCTATTTCTTCAGTTATTAAGCAATTCCTTAATTAATTAACTAATAATTTAATTCATTCATCTATTCATTCATTCATCTCAATTGATCCACTCGATTCATTCTTATTTTTATGGCTCCACAAAATGGAAAAATCGGTCCGTAATTTATTTTTTCTGACACAAAAATGAACAATGTTTAATTGCTACTTTGCATTTGAGCACAATAAATCAATGAATTCGATTCAATTCTAATTTGATTAGATTAATTGAGTTCATCTTTACTATCTTGACTTTTTTCTCTACGAATTTCTAGGGTTTTCTATAAATTTCTAGAATTTTCCATTATTTTCCATAACCGCAATTATAGAAATTTCTAGATATTTTATAAAAAATATATAAATCACCAAAGTTTCACGTTCTTGTCCTCCTTCTAATTATTATTTTAAATAATATAATTATTTTATTATGTCAAGAGCTATTGGTATAGATTTAGGTACAACTTATTCATGTGTTGCACATTACACTAATGACAGGGTTGAAATTATTGCAAATGATCAAGGTAATAGAACCACTCCATCTTATGTTGCTTTTACAGATACAGAAAGATTGATTGGTGATGCTGCTAAGAATCAAGCTGCAATGAACCCAAGAAATACAGTCTTTGATGCTAAACGTTTAATTGGTAGAAAATTTGATGATGAAGAAGTTCAAAATGATGCCAAACATTTTCCATTTAAAATTATTAATAAAGGTGGTAAACCAGTGATTGAAGTTGAATTTAAAGGTGAAACTAAAACTTTTACCCCAGAGGAAATCTCTTCAATGGTTTTAACTAAAATGAAGGAAACTGCTGAAAATTATTTAGGTGAAACTGTTAAGGATGCTGTTATTACCGTTCCTGCTTATTTTAATGATTCTCAAAGACAAGCGACTAAAGATGCTGGTTTAATTGCTGGTTTCAACGTTTTACGTATCATTAATGAACCAACTGCAGCAGCAATTGCTTATGGTTTGGATAAAACTAACCATGGTGAACATAATGTTTTAATCTTCGATTTAGGTGGTGGTACTTTTGATGTTTCTTTATTATCCATTGATGATGGTGTTTTTGAAGTTAAAGCAACTGCTGGTGATACTCACTTAGGTGGTGAAGATTTTGATAATAAATTAGTTGATCATTTAGCTAATGAATTCAAAAGAAAAAATAAAAAAGATATAACTTCAAATCAAAGATCTTTAAGAAGATTAAGAACTGCAGCTGAAAGAGCTAAAAGAACTTTATCTTCATCTGCCCAAGCTTCAATTGAAGTCGATTCTTTATTTGAAGGTATTGATTTCTACACCTCAATTACAAGAGCTAGATTTGAAGAATTATGTGCTGATTTATTTAGATCAACTTTAGACCCAGTTGAAAAAGTCTTGAAGGATGCTAAATTAGATAAATCTCAAGTTAACGAAATTGTTTTAGTCGGTGGTTCAACAAGAATTCCAAAAGTTCAAAAATTAGTTTCTGAATATTTTAATGGTAAAGAGCCAAATAGATCAATTAATCCAGATGAAGCTGTTGCTTATGGTGCTGCTGTTCAAGCTGCTATTATCACAGGTGATACTTCAAACACCAAGACTCAAGATTTATTATTATTAGATGTCGCTCCATTATCTTTAGGTATTGAAACTGCTGGTGGTATTATGACTAAATTAATTCCAAGAAATACTACAATTCCAGCTAAAAAATCTGAAACTTTCTCTACTTACGCTGATAATCAACCTGGTGTTTTAATTCAAGTTTTTGAAGGTGAAAGAACAAGAACTAAAGATAATAACTTATTAGGTAAATTTGACTTAAGTGGTATTCCACCAGCTCCAAGAGGTGTCCCTCAAATTGAGGTTACTTTTGATATTGATGCTAATGGTATTTTAAATGTTACTGCTTTAGAAAAAGGTACTGGTAAAACAAATAAAATTACAATTACAAATGACAAAGGTAGATTATCAAAAGAAGATATTGAAAGAATGGTTGCTGAAGCTGATAAATTCAAAGCTGAAGATGAAGCTGAAGCTGAAAGAGTTGCTGCTAAGAATGGTTTGGAAGCTTATGCTTATTCTTTAAAGACATCAATTGGTGAAGGTCAATTTAAAGAAAAAGTTGGTGATGAAGACTATGAAAAATTATCCAAAGAAATCGAATCCGTTATTTCTTGGGTTGATGAATCACAAGCTGCTTCAACTGATGAATACAAAGACAGACAAAAAGAATTAGAAGGTATTGCCAATCCAATTATGACTAAGTTCTATCAAGCTGGAGGTGCTCCAAGTGGTGGTGCTGCTCCTGGCGGTTTCCCAGGTGGTGCACCAGGCGGATTCCCCGGTGGTTCTGCCCCAGGTGGTGATTCAGGTCCAACTGTTGAAGAAGTTGATTAAATGAATGTTATGAATGTTTCTACAATTGCTCTTTAGTTTTTTTATATATATAGTTGAAATTTATACAATGTAGCCTCTAAAAAATAACTATTCGATCTGATCATCTTTTAGATGATTTCTGTAATTAAAGTTCAAGTTGAACATGTCCAAATATTTTTTAATCAATAAATTTGAACTTAACCAAGTTCCAATCATATGGGTAATAGTAGCTTTGTTACCTTCATAAATACTGAAAGTATTAATATCAGCTTTCTCTAATTGATTTAAAACTCTTTTAGCGAATTCATCTGTTTCCATTCCATCTTTTTGAAATTCGTTAACGACTTGAGATCTTTTTGAATACTTTTCTTTATATTCATCAAAGTTATAAATTGAATCTTCAGGAATCTCAATTGAACTGCTTGGGAATATATTTGTTTTGATTGCACCACCAAGAATGTCAAAGACTTTAACGTTGTAATTTTTTAACTCGCTATGTAAGACATAAGCATATTGATGCAATGCAGCTTTTGTTGAAGAGTATAAAGCATTTGAATGTAGTGGTAAAGTCTTTGTGACGGATCCTGAAAATGCGATTATACCTTGGGTATTAACAATAGGTTTAATGAATTCACGGACTAATCTAATGCATCCAAACAGATTAACATTATAAATTTTCAATAATTCATCATCTGTGATATCAGTCGCATGAGAATTGATGACTATACCAGCATTACAGTACAAAAGGTCTAACCTGTTATCAGTTTCTGCAACGATAATTGATTTGATTCTTGCAATGTCTTCGTTATCAGTAACGTCTAATTTGTGAAATTTAATGAACTCAGAATTGAAATCATTTGCAGTCTCTTCAGAAGTTATAATGTCAGTAGCATAAACTTTATACCCTCTTTGAACCAATTCTAACACCAACGACTTTCCAATTCCAGCATTGGCACCAGTAACCAAAGCAGTCTTCATTTTCTAAGGAATAATTAGCGGACTGAGAACGGACTATTAACAGACCTCGGGAAGTATCATTAACTGAAACACAGAAGTGGAGGAAGAGAGGCAGTAATCAAAAATACTCATATAATAGTTCAATTCCTCACGCATAAGAAGATGAATGAATCAACAAGATAAATGTGACAAACTGGATCAACGAAATCAACGAGGCAATACACAACACCAACAATAAGAATTATCACGTGATATTAGTAATCTATTATATAATCTCGTTTGTGCTTCTCGTTTAAGTCGATGAAATAAGATTGGAATAAAAGGATTGTTGTTGTGAATAAACAAGATGAGGTAAGTGAATATAAATGATTTAAAGGGTGCTTTCAGAGACTTTGTCCAAGTCTGTATTCATGCAGCTCATTTCTAGAATTTCTTGGTTGGACCCCTAATTTCAAAATTTTGATGTATTTTTTAACATCAGCCCATAAAAATAGTATTTTACTAACAAAATAACTAGTCAAGTCTTATTGAATACTCCATTTCAAGATATTTTATTTAGTAACAATGCTACTTTATTAGAAAACTACAAAGTCTTGTCTAATGAACAGGTTCCTCTTTCTATCTTAGAAAAATTATGGGCTTCTTATTATATTTATATAAACAATGACATTTTTGCAACAGGTTTATTGTTTTTTGGTTTGCATGAATTCATGTATTTTGGTCGTTGCTTGCCATGGTTTATCATTGATTCAATACCTTATTTCAGAAAATACAAGATTCAACCAACAAAGATTCCTTCATTAAAAGAACAATGGGAATGTTTGAGATCTGTTTTAATCTCTCATTTCTTAGTTGAAGCTTTCCCAATCTGGTTATTCCACCCTCTTTGTGATATCATTGGTATCTCTTATGAAGTTCCATTCCCATCCTGGTCTAAGATTTTCTTACACTTGTCAGTTTTTTTCATTTTAGAAGATGCATGGCATTATGCTTTCCATAGAGGTTTGCATTATGGTGTATTTTATAAATACATCCACAAACAACATCATCGTTACGCTGCTCCTTTTGGTTTAGCTGCTGAATATGCACATCCTGTTGAAGTTGCTTTATTAGGTTTTGGTACAGTTGGTATTCCAATTACTTGGGTTGCAATTACAAAAGATTTGCACTTATTCACAATCTGTTTATGGATCACTTTAAGATTATTCCAAGCAGTTGATGCTCATTCTGGTTATGAATTTCCTTGGTCTTTACACCATTTCTTACCATTCTGGGCTGGTGCGGATCATCATGATTTACATCATCATTATTTCATTGGTAACTATGCTTCAAGTTTTAGATGGTTAGATTTTACTTTAGATTCTGAAGCTGGTCCTGATGCAAAGTTAGAAAGAGAAGAAAGAATGAAAAAATTGAATGATAAAAAATTTAAATAAGCTTTTACATTAATCATTAATATTTATTATTATCAACAGAAAAATCTATAAATTCTGTAATATATTGGTTTAGATCTAATTATCTCCTTCTTTTCTTTCTTTCTCTTCGTTAAATATTCAATATCTGGGTATCTTCTGCCAATGTCTAGATCAACTTCACTTAATGGGATCCACCATTTTTTAAAAATAGTTTTAGTAAACAGTTTATGTAAAAGAAATGAAGCCAAACATAGTGGTAAACTCAAACAATTTTGGAAAAAAGTCATAACACTTGCAGATTCTCCAATTGGCCAAATTGATATCCAAATTTCTGCAATCACAACAACAAAAAAGATAACTATACCTAATATCGATCCACAAATCCCAAACATTGATTTATGCGGTAGTTCATTTAAACTTTTACCTTGACTTCTAAACGCCAATCTAAATCTTAAGTGTGCAATACAGATCGATGACCATGTGAAGAATGCACTTAATGAGCATAATGAGAATAACCATGTGAAAACTGTACTTTGATTTGCACTTGCAACTATAAATGATAATAACCCAAAAATTCCTGCAACACCCATACCAACTAATGGTCTACCTTCTTGATCAATATATGCAATTATTTCTGGTAATTGTCCTGATGCTGCTAATGCTTGCAAAACTCTTGCTGATGCAAACACACAGGAATTTGCAACTGATAAAACAGAGACTAAAATAACTGCATTCATGAAATCTGACATTTTTACTCCAAAAGCTCCTGTATTACTCAATGCAATGACGAATGGTGATGCTTCTATATCTTCTGAGCTCGTTGCACTTAATAACCTTGGGTCATTTGATGGAACCAAACAACTAACAACGACAATACTTGTGATATAAAATAACAAAATTCTCCAAAACACTTGTTTGCTAGCCCTTTGGATAGCACTAACTTTTGCTTCAGATGATAAAATTGCTAGTTCTGAACCACCGAATGAAAACCCTGCAGAGATTAAAGTTGAACTAATAGATTTTAAAACTGGTTTAACAAAAGGTCCTGGATCATGCCAATATCTCGTTCCAATATAACCTTGAGAATCTGGGCCACCTCCACAAATTAAAACAATACCAACTATGATGAATATAAAGATTGCTAAAACTTTAACTATTGATAACCAAAATTCTATTTCTCCAAACATTCGAACTCCAAATAAGTTTAATCCCATTATAAAAGTCCAAAAAATGGCAACCCATGCAACTGGGTCAATATTTGGTGCCCAATACGTGACTGTAATTGATGCACCAATTAATTCTGATGGGAATGAAATCAACCATGCTAAAGCATATGCCATTGAAATAGTAAAACCGAACGATGTGTCAATAAATCTACCAACATGAGCAGCAAATGATCCTGAAATTGGTATATAGCTTTGCATTTCAGCACCTGCTTGAATAACACAGAAAATACCTAACCCAACTATAAAAAACCCAATTAAACATGAACCTGGACCTTGACTTAATGAATAACCTAATCCAATAAATAAACCAGTACCAATAGTACCACCAATTGCGATCATTTGGATATGTCTTGCTTTTAAACCATTTTTTTTCACGGGCTGGATTGATAATATATAATTTCTTCTTGAATATTCGTCCATTGAATTTAAATCAATATCATCAGGTATTATAACATGTTTTCTAGTAAAAGAATGTTTAACTCTTGAAACTAAACCTTTACTATTGTAGTCAATAAAAGTTTCAAATTCTTCATACTGAGAATACGTGGATTCAGTCTTTCGACCCTCAATATAAGTCATTATTCATTAATTATTAAATATTAAAAAGCAAAATAGAGAAAATTGTTGATGAGAGGGGGAAGAGTTTTTTGCATTCAAATATAGAATTCACCAACCTAACTTTAAACAGATTCAAGTAAATATTTGATAGTATATTCAATATATTGAAAAGCTTTTTTTTATTAGCAGGAAAATATTTTTCATGATGTCACACATTATATTTTGACATATAAAGTCTGAAGAGAATAGCTGAAAAACTCATACTATGCTAAAAATGGAGCTATGTCAATTTCAGATGGAAAATTACACTTCGTGTGAGCTTCTAATACTATGAGACTTATGAATTGTTTCTACTTAATCCTTCAACAGTCTTCTAATAGCTAAGGCTCAAACTTTATTTAAGGTTTTATACCGTCACTCAATTGCTATCTTAACCACAAAGCCAGTTACACATCTGACTTGGAACTAAGATATTTATACCATATTGGCTCGAGAGACAATGTAAACAATAAACGAATCATCTGTTCTATCCTGTTTATTTTGTTCATTCAATAAATCAAGAGTCTGATTTTTTCACGAGCTTTAATTAATTTATAACTTACTTGAACTTTAATCTGAGTGTATTACACGCAAATAAACTGCGTCAAATGTGATATTTAAGAAAAATGTGCTGCTTTCGAATTTCTTATTTGTATCATTCAAGGAGATGTTTAAGTTGCTCCTTACTTCATTGTTTCTTTATCAAACTAGTGGTTCATACGTACAACCACAGAATAACTATTTAGCAACCAATGGCAATTTAGAATGGTATTTAACTTTTAATACGGGGTGGATATCTAACATTGCTGGTCTAAGTGCTAGTGATGCTACATTTTATTCAGCAGATTTCAACGTTTTCAATTCATCGTACTCTAATTTCGTCTTTGAGACAGATACAAGCCAAATCACTATTGAGGCGCCAATTACTGCTTTGGATTATGGATATGCTGATAATTTGACTGTTACATTATATGCCAGTTATGATGTTCCAGAAATTACTCTCTCTTATTTGGAAACGGTTGAAATATATACATCAGAAATATATTTTAAACAAGCTACTCAAACAATTACAGAGGCACCCTCAACACAAACTCCAAAAGGAAATTCTTATCCTGATCCGTCATTTTCAATTGATATACAAGATGGGTTATTTACTTGGGTTACAACTGTTTTACCTGACTGGCAGTGTGTTCAATACTATTTAGCTTTCAAAGATGGAGCTTTCATTACTGCTGATGCTTCAATGGGAGGCTCAACATTCACTGATTTCTCGTATTATAATATAAACGCCTATTCATATATTACAATGCAGGCAGTCACAGAAGATACCCCATCAGAAATTTTTACTGACTCATTGGAAGTTACAATGTTAGGAAGTCTTAATGGACCTCATTTCACTGCTATTCTTGAAATGTATGTCACTGCAAATGATTACTTTACTTACGGTTTTTTGTCTAGTGTTACTCTCACTGATACTACAGATTCATTTTCAAGTACTACCAGCAAATCCAGTATACCGAGTCCAACTTTTGGAGGTGATATTATCAACAATGAGCCAGAATGGTATCTCTTTTATGATTCTGGGTTAAATGAAGGTGATGAAATTGAGGTTATTCTCAACAATGAAGGGCCATTTGTTTTCACTAATGCTAGTGTTTATATAAACGAGACACTTTCTGAGGAAGCTATTATTGAAATGTCTGATAATTCAGTGCAAATTTCCTTAAATGGAACAGAATATACTGGTTACTCAGGGACTTTTATTAACTTCTACTATTTGGGAAAATTCACTGGTGAAGGTACCGTAACTGCAAGCGGTTCATTTTATCGTGTGACTCATTCATCCATCTATAACTTTCCGCTTGATTACTCCCTTATAAACAATTCAACTGTTTCATCAAGTTCTTTTGAATCTAGTTCATTTATTTCAACTTCCTCTTCCTCAAGCACATCATCAACTTTTTCTTCAAGTGCAGCATCAACTTATACTCCAACAATTGACGGTAGTCTGTTTGGTGATACTGCAGAGTGGTATGTTATTGTTCCAGGCGAGCTTGGTCCTTGGTCGGTGATTGAACTGTCATTTGGAGGAGAAGGTCCTTTTGTTTATTCCCACGCAGCAATATATATTGGAAACAATGCTACTGGAGACGGAAGTATTGAACTCAGTGACGATAGTCTTGTGGTTTCATTAGGTGATACAATTGAAGCTGATTCATTCGTCAATATTTCATTTGTTGGTGCGTTCACATCAACTGGTGTTGCTGTTGCCAAAGGTAACTTAACAATTAATTTAGAAGTAGAAAGATTGATTAAACGTGCAACTGCTGAGTACTATCTAGAATTCTCTATTGACAATCCTGCTTCTTCATCTGAAAGTGAATCTTCAACTTCAAGTTCTGGTTCATCTTACTCTGCTTCTTCTTCTGCTTCTTCTTCCTCTTCTTCAACTTCAGTCTCAGCAGGCTCTACTAATACGACTACCACAAATACCTCCAAAAATAATATTTCTACCACGGCCTCTGCCACAACTAGCTGCTCAAATGATAAATGTCACTCTTCTATAGTCACGATGGCTGTCACCACTGTTACTACAACTTACAACGGGGTTGTTACAAGCTTTGCTACTTATTGTCCACTTTCTTCTACTAAAACAGAGGATAATATAACCACAATAATTACTATCACGTCTTGTTCTGATAATAAATGTTCTGAAATTACTGCCACTACCGGTGTCACTGTTGTCACTTCTACCAAGGATGGTATAGCTACTACTTACACCACATACTGTCCACTATTAAGTGAGTCCAATAGTAGTAGCAAGGCTGAAGCAAACACCAAAGCTGAAACAGACACTAAAGCAGAAATAAGTAGCTTCAGTAACTCAAGTATCACAACTAAAGACACATTTTACAAAGGTTCTGCACAACGTTTAGAAGCTGGAATTTTTGCCTTTATTGTATTACTAATTTAAGTAATCTATAACACTTCAAGACACAACATGATACCTTATTTGTTACAGTTTGATATAATTTAATATGATATAATATGATAATAATATGATATAACAGTAGTTCAAGGTGATCGCCAAAAGCAGCAATTTCCGTTTTCGGACTTTCTGATCTTTTTATATTTTTGTTTGAATAAATTTTATTTTTGATTCCTTAGAAATTCTACATGCCATCACTACGAAGCACCAGAAGTGTTGATGATAAGAAGAAGACAAGGGAAACTGATGATCTTGATGAGGAGATTGAGGTTGACAACACAGCTGGAACAGATGAGGAGATTGAAGATGAAGACGAAGATGAGGAAGAAGAAGCAGAGACCCGTTGTATTTGTGGCCAATTAGATCCACCAGATGAGAATGGGTTATTCATTCAATGTGAAAAGTGTCAAGTATGGCAACATGGTTATTGTGTCTCCATTACTGAAGATGTTCCTGAAAAATATTGGTGTGAAAAGTGCAGACCAGATTTACACACAATTATTGACACTTCAGAAGGTAAAATATCTAAATATTTGCCTGTTATGAAACAGCAAGGAACAAAGCGGACTTCTAAAAAGAGACAAGCAAATAATAACAGTAATGAAGATCTTGAAGACTCACATAAAAAAAGAAAAGAAAGAGCAACTTATAATTCAAGAGAAGATGCGAGGTATGAAGCTTTAATTCAAAGAGTCATGGAAGAAAGCAAAAAAGAAGTCCAGACGGATATTAAATCTGAAGATGAGGAAAAGGCAAGTAAAAATTCAAGAGGTTCAAGACGTAGAAATAATGAAGAAGAAAACACAGTTGAAGAAGACACAGTTAAGTCTGAAGATAAGAACTCAAGCTCTGATTTAGATAAAAAGAGTAAGGACTCAGATACAAATGATTCAGCAGCTACAAACACAACTACAACGACCACAAGCAAAAGACAACAACCTGGTAAAAGAACGAGAAAGGCTGGACCTAATTCCAAAACAACTAAAGAAACGAATAAAGAAACCAATTCAGCAATTGATTTTTCCAAACCAACAAAGCCAAGACTACCACAACAACGTTCAACGGTTAATGAAATGAGGAAAAGGGTTGCAGCTATATTAGAATTCATTGGTAGAACACAGATTGATATTGCAAATGAACAAAGAGATGAAGAAGAATTAACGAAATTTGTTGAAGACGAATCATCAAAGGAAAAAATAACAACTTTATTTCAAAATTATAATGGTAGTTTAGAATTAATGGATTCATTAACAAGAAAACTATTAATTTGGGAACAAAAATTTGGTAAATACGGTGATAAATAATATTGTATATTGTATAAAGGGATATCTATTGAATTCTTGACTGTAATCTTTCGTTAGCAGTTGATTTTGGCCAATGAGCTCCAACTGTTTCAATTTCATTAATAAAAGTTTTTGTATTAACAATTGAAGTACCACCAATAATGATTCTAATACTTTTATTCATTCTATTTAAATTTGCAATAATTCTTGCTTCTTCATAAGTTACACCACCAATTATGAAAACTATGACATCTTGAGCTTTTTCTAAAGATAAATTATTATATTCACTACCGAAAGGTGATAAAACTGGATAATTTTTATCAGATAATTTCCCACGAATTAATTTATTTAAAATGTTTTCAACTCTTGGAACGTGTTGCATGTAAATATTATCAGTGGATGAATTGAACCCAGAAATTAAATTGGATGTTGCTTTATCAAAAATTGATTGTTCATTATCCAATCTTTTTGAAATTCCTGCAAATTTTAATAAATAATCAATTATTTCAATTTTATATAAAGCAACACCTTGATCCTTTAAGATATTTTTCAATTTTGGTAATTGGTTATTTGAATTTGTCTCATATCTTAAAGCGTATAAAGCAACCAATCTTATTTTGGAACTTTCTGGAATGGATGGTTTTTTAACTCCATTTTCATCAGGTTTATTTAATAATAGTTTTTCTAATTCCTGATAATCATTATTATGTTGGTCATGAACAGACATGTTTTGTTCTAATTCACTGACTTCCCATAATCTATCTAAATTAATTCTTTTATCTAATTCTGAAGCTAAGGTCATATGTTTACTAACATTACCTGATAATTTCTTAAATTCAGGGAACTCCTCAATAAACTTTTTCATGTCATCGATTGATTCGATTTTTTTATTTGAATTGGTTTTAGATTTATATTGGAAGACGTATTCTTTAATTTTATCACTTAAATCACCAAAATTCAAATACATTGAATCTTTAAAAAATGGATCTTGTTTAGAACTCAATGTTATTTTCCTTAGGTCTTCAGGTATAACTGTTAGAGATTCAGATAAGTTCACAATTGAGTTTTCAATTCCGATTAATTCATGAACCATTGATTGGAAAGTCCATGGGATTAATAATGGAGTTATTGGATCGTTTTTTCTATCAAGAATCAATAACTGAGGTGGTGTATCTCTTAATTTGAAGTCAAATAAGGAACTGTTTGTTTTAGTCATGTTATAAATTAATTCTTTTGAGAGTTTTAAACCCATTTTACTATTAGCCTCATATCTAATAACTGGTTTGACTTTCAAGGATAATAACAATGAAGTTAATCCACCTACTGATTCATTGAATGCAGTTGCTTGCCATGTATCTAATTTATCACCATAAATATCACGGCTTAAAGTTAATGAATATAAATCTGAATTAATTGTTAGATAATCTTGGAACACTTCTTCAACTTTTGTAACAACCTCTAAATCATCACTTTCTGCTAATCTTTCTAACTGAGACTTTGAAATAGTATTATTGAAGTATAATTCATAACTTGAATATTTTGGATCTCTTAATTCAATCAGCAAATTATTAATAGAGTCATCTGTTGGTTTTAAAAAACAAACACATTTCAAGTGACGCATTTTGTCACGTTCATGATTATCAATACGACTAATTAAAAACACATCATGTTGAAGTAGTTCAGATTGAGTGGAATTTAATGAAATGACAGATGTCGTATCCTTGTCCAATAAAAGCACCTTAATTTTTGAACCTGGTAAAATTGATTCATTGTTCGGAAATCTAGCACTTTTAGAAGTCTCATTTGACTGAGAACTTGAATTGACAATTCGATTTGTATAGAAATTCGATACTTGAAATAAATCCATTCTGTTAATAATTAAAAGTGGAAAAAAATCAAAAAAATTATTTTTTAAATATTTAAATTTATTCAACTTTCAACTTCTTTTGGAGGTTTTTTGCACGTTTGGTTTAATTTTTGTTTATTTATTGCATCTAAAAGCATTCAGAATCAATTCATATTTCGTCTTGCTGTTTTTTCCCAAGTTTTTACCATTGATTTTTCACCCTGAACGTCCCCATGCCTCAATCTAAACAGCTAGAGTCAAAGAAAAAACAGTTCAGTGCAAGAAAACTGCACTCCAGATCAGCCTCTATAGGTAGAGGACTCAATAAAATTGGGAGAATCACTAGTTCTGACGACCTGAATGTTCATCAAAGACCAGTACTCAATAGATCTAAATCTTCAGATGGAATGACAGCAAGAAGAAGCAGAAGTGCAACAAGGTTGACTTCATTACAACCACTAACAGACACACATCATCATCATCACCATCATAACCAGAGAAAAGTGGTAATCGATTTACCTAAAGACGAATCTGATGAAAGTGAGAACGAAATAATAAATAATACAATTGAAGAAGTTGAAAGATTCAGTGATGAGGAAGCTTCAACAATAATAGAGGAACCTAAAATTTTAAGTTACAAGGCACCTCCTCAATTTAGCCATACATTAGTCCAACCTGGTTCATCTTTTTCTCAAGAACCTCCAATGCCTAAAATTGACTCTGATTTAGACGTTAAACTATCACAAATAACAGAGAATTTGAAATTAGATACTGAGGAACCGTTGAAAGACTCACCACCAGCTCCAAGATCCCAAGAATCAAAAGAATCAAAAGAGCTGGCTCAATATTATCAAAACATGATTCTTTCCCAATCAACGGGTGCGATTCGTGCATTCTCTGATCAACCATTTCAAAATTCCTTGCTAAATTTAAATAGACAAAACCATATTGAGTACATTCATTCAAATGACAAGATAAGCTCAATTAATTCTCAGAATTATTCAAATATTAAAAACTCAAATAATTCATTGAAACAATTCACGGTAAATCCAAGTAATTTAGCAACATCTCACGAGTCATCAATGCTATCCTTCAGAGCCGAACCTGGTTTAGCTTTAACTTCTTTGCCTTCGAAAGATGGCACCCCAAATAATTTCAACTCATTTATTAAGAATAGTAACACCAATATTGAGACCAGAACGCAGCAAAAATTATGGTTACAAAGAGAAAGTAGTTTATTAGACTTGTCGATGTTGAACAGCTCCAATCCTCAAATAAGAAGAGAGTTTGAAAGAATGTCAAGGGAATATTTAAATGCAAGAAGATTTTCAAACCCAGTTATTGATTCTGTTAAAAGAATATCCATCGAAAACAAATCAATTAGAAATAATGGTTTGCTAGACAAATTTAAAACCGTGAAAACTGAAGTAATTCAAAATGAATTATTAAAACTTTGGTTTGTCAATGATACTCCAAATAATAATAATAATCACCAAAACGTTTATAAACAAAATAGACCATTAATGATCACGAAACCTCACTCTGACCATCAATTAAGCACTTCATTAAGATCTCCAGTTGCTCCAACCACAAGAGCAGTTGATAGAGCTAATCATGCTTCTGAAAATAAAAGAATAGATCTATCAACCGCAAGATTACAAGAAGTCGAACAATTACAAAAATTATCATGAAAATTCATTTATTATTATGCCTCTGAAGGAGGTTTAAACTTCAAATGTTTACCTTCAAGGTAAATATAATCTAACACTTCATCAAATCTATTTGAATCTTTTAAATTCAAATATTCTTTATAAATTAATAATGCAGTCATTGCATCTTCAATTGAGTCATGATTACCAACTTGGACTTCCTTTTCTAATAAAATATAGGCTAGAAACCTTAATGACAAAATTCTTTGACCTTTGTAAAAAAAAACTGATGTATCACGAATTTGGTTCTTTGGAACACAAATATTAATAGTTCTAAAATCTTTAGTTAATCCATGTCCAACAAACACACATCCTAAATTTAATAATAACCAAATCTTTCTGTATGCAACTTCTCTAGTAACTAACGGCTTATCGCTTGTATCTGGATCTAAATCTCCTGGCTCTATACCACTATACGAAGTTAAATAATCTTTAACTTCTTCTTTAACGACTACATAATCATCAATAAATGGCACACCAAATTTTTCGCCGTCATCACCTCTTAAAATTGAAACTCTTGCTAACGCATGAGTGCTTGGTTTTAATAATAGTTTTTCTCCGTTACTTCTGATTTCATATTGCTCTTGCTCAATTATAACAAATTCAGTATCAATTGCAATTAATGATCCAGGTTTTGGTGATTCTTCTCTTGTCAACAATTCATATTCAATCTTTGTTGATTCACGAATTGCTGCCGCAAAATGATCTCTATATAGAATTTCATCATTTAATGAGTCTTTCCAAGCTTCTGAATTGAAATTTGATTGATAAACGCCATCTCTATAAACTAAACATACAGGAGTTTTCCACCAATATGAAAAATTCAAAGCTTCAGATTCTGGAATTTCTAAAACTAAGAAATCGTTAAACAAATACCATTTTTTAACTTGATCCGGAGTTTCAATATTAACAAATGTGACTAGATGTTTATCCTTTTCATGTTCACCTGAAATTTCTGCAACAAAGCCACATAATTCATAAACTTTAAAAAATCTGGACGAAGAATTCAATTGAGAAGATGGATTTAAATCACGAACTGTATCAGTTAAAATAAAACCTTGTTTTGATAATCCTGCTTGAAATTTTGGTTTTAGCCAATCTTTAAAATTTCTGATATTTTTTTTGTCTTCATTAGTCAAATGTAAATTAATTGACAATACTGGTGGTAAAATTGTTGCAATTTGAGATTTATTAATCATTTCATAACTTCCAGTACGTTCATTTAATAACGGTTTTTGTTCAGATCTATTCAAAGCAGCTTCGATATGACTGATAACTGATTGATTTAATTTAGTGGGTTGATGATTTGATGGTCTTGAGATTGGGACTTCTAAAGTATGTAAAATATGAACATCATTTCCTAACATATTACCGTACATTGATCTTAAAGAAGTTTCAAATTGAATACCACAAATTTGATCAAAATAGACCGGGAAAGATTTATCTAACAACGAACTTATTCTTATTTGATCATCTTTAATTCTTTGAAGTAAAAATCTATTAAAGACTTGTAATTTTGAAGCAGGATTATGGCATTTATTATGATGAGCTTCATCTTCATTTTCAACTAAACCTGAATCAATTGCTTCTTTAATGTTTGATAATGCATATTGGAAATTCGTAGGTCTAAAATTTTTTCCATGAGATTTTTGTAACATATCATATAAGTAACCTAATTCTCTTGTCAAAGAATTTGGTTCAAAATCTTCTATCGCCAAGCTTGAAAGCAGAAATTGAAAAATTTCAGGAACAAATCTATATAATTGTAATAAAGAGTTTGTATAAGAATTATCAACATGGGATTCTAAACCTGAAAACTCAGTTTTATTATAAGAATCAAAATCAAAATCATCAACACCAAATTTACTGTAAAAAATTTCTAATTTTTTGAAAGCATTTGGAGGAAAGTTGGAATCATCTTTGAAAATAAAAATATCTGATTTATCTTTTGGTTTATTTTTCTTTTTAGTTGATTTTTTATTACTTAAAAACTGTTTTGGTTCAGAATTTGTTGAAATTAAAGAATATTTCTTAGCTAAATTTCTTCTACCATATTTTTGTTTATCATATGAAGCAATTGTAATATTACCAATAGTTTCAGAGTTTTTATAAATATCAGGATCAATTTTGTTGTTTGCAATACCAGCACTTTGGAAAATTATATGAGAAGGCCAATTTGACAATAATTGATCTTTATAATAAGGTAGACCAATTGAATTTAAAGGGATACCTAAATTATCTATATTAGTCTCAATTGGGTTCATTGTGGCTTGATCAGGATAAGTAATGGCATTTCTATTGGACATTCTTGAATGCTCAGGACTATGACACCATAAATGTAAAAAAGAATAACCATCAACAATACTTAAATAATCACCTGTTGAAGAAAGCTCAAAAGATAAGATTGAAGGGCAAGAGTCAATTTGGTATAAAGAATAATTAGCTGGTCTTGACATATCAGTCACCTGAACTTGACCTGTCGCAGAAGAAATCATTGCAAACGTTGATAATTTTGGATGTAATCTAATATAAGCAGCACCAGCTGGGAATGGAATTGGAGGTAAAGCAGTAAGAGTTTTCAAATCATAGACCTGCACCATTGGGTCAGCTAAATATGAGCCATGACGTTTTGATAAACCACAAACGACTAATCTATGTTCTTTTAAGTCCATATCGGATAAACTTGAGCTATGGGTATTAAAAGTTTTAATAATTTTTTCATCAATATGATCAAAAATATCAATGGTACCATTTTCTTTTCCTAAAGCAATATATCTTTTATTTGAAGATATTAATCTTGTATCTCCGTAATATGGCATTATAACTTTTAAAAAATGTTTAGGTAAGTCATATCTTAACAACTGAGTGCTGGTAACGATAAGAATCTCATTTGACGATATATATGCCAATTTTTTGATGTCTTTCAATTCTGGATGATCTGATTCAGTTAATGTGAATTCAATTAATCCACGTCTATTAGTTAATCTAATTGTATCACCATCTGTTGATAGAATCCCTTTCTGATGAGGTAGTATCTGTTTAACTGATTTAGTGTGTGCAGCAAACCTCGTGTAAGGAACCAACATATTTTCAGCATATGAAGCAACATAACCTGTAGAATCACTAACCCAAACTATATCACTTTGAATATCAAATACAGAGCAAGTAACAAACGGAATTGAAGCATCAGGATCAACAGGAGGCCGTATAACCGGGGTCCTCGTAAGCTTAATGAAAGTTAGTACAAACCATCCATTTTCAATCAAAGATTTAATCTTACTTCACTCCAATCGTCCATTTTAGTCGTGTTGATATTACTAAATTGATTTTTTGTTTCTGTTTATAGTCGTGGACTTAACAATTTTTGGCTCTTTTTGTATACTGAAAAATTCTCGATGATTTTTTTTTCCAGTTAAATAAAATTCAATCACAAAATGAATTCCTTAATTCGTTCATTGTCTCCATTTTCTGGTCGTTTGCAACCTGCTCGTCTTCTTATAAATCCTGCATTCTCATCTCCTTTTGGTTTCATACAGCCTGCTTTAGCCAGAGGCTTCAAAGTTAAAACAGCAGTTAAAAAAATGTGCACAGATTGTTATGTCGTTAGAAGAAAAGGTCGTGTCTACGTCTACTGCAAAACCAATAAGAAACATAAACAACGTCAAGGTTAAGAATCATGTATATACTATTTATGAATAATTTAATGTTTTATTTCTATGTACTCTATTTAATTTCCCATAATGATAATCCACAACCACCAACTAATCCATAATCTTTATCATCTTTAGTGATTGTATCTGATGAGCCAGTATCTGCAACAGTTGTGTATTGGGAATCAACTAATTCTAATTTACCTGACTTGAAATCCCATAATCTCACTATTTGATCTACAGATGCAACTAGTAATCTGTAACCATTCAAATAAGAAAGTGATGTGATCGTAGAAGACGCTGCATCTGGCTCTAATGACATAAGCTCTGGTTTATAAAGACCATCAGATAGTTTGAATTCAGTAATTGCTAATCCATTATCATCACTACCTGTTGCAACTAAAAACTTTCCATCTTCTGAAATGACTTCAAACGACTTAATACCATTTTGATGGATCGAAATAGTTGATTGTGGGGTTGGTAGCTTAGCTGGATGGATTTTATTGTATTGCAATTTGGAATTAGTTAACTTGAGTGAGCACTCTTCGGTGATATCCCATAAAGTCAAATACCCATCAGTGGAACCTGTTAATAATAATAATTTATCTTCTTCAATAAATAATCTAACATCCCATAAGCAACAAGTCTTATAAAATCCAGAAATCACATTCTCGAATTCACTTGTCTTTAAATCGTAATAAAATAATTTAATGCTTGAATCTGAATACACTAATGATAATAAGATACCAACAGTTTCATCTTGTTGATAAATAAACTGATGATCGAAATCCATGATTCTCAAATCTGGTTCATCTGATGATGGATTCAATGATCCAACTAATGAAATTAATGGATAACCAAAATCTTCATCAATCTTCCAAATGAAAAATTCTTCTCTTGCTGATGATGATGCAATTAAATTATTGTTTAAAAACTTAACTTTTTGTAATCCTGAAGTATGCTTTCTTATTGTCCAATAATTCTTAACGTGTCCTGATAATAAATTAATTGATGATACTTTCAAGGTGGTATCTTCTGCACCTGTAACGTATAACACATTTTCATAATTATTTAAATCTTTTCTGATTGAAATATCTCTAATCTCTCTACCATGTGTACCCTCATTCAACATGTTTGGTATAACAGAGATTGGAATTAATCTAATTGTTAAGATGCCATCTCTAATATAATAAAATTCAAATGAGTTATCTTCATTTTTAAATAATTTCCATAATCTGTGAGCACCACCACAATTTTCATATGCAATTTCAAATTGTTTAGATTCGTTATAGATATAGAAATAGCTTGATTTGAAACCATAGACAATTAATTCGTTATCAATGTTAAACGAACCTTCTAAAAATCCCTTTCTTGTATTATTTGTATGAACGAATTCAAAATTAAAAGTTTGGGAATTAAACTTCAAAAACAAATAATAACCATCACGGTTTGTAATTGTTAATAATAATTCATCTCCTAATTTCTTTACTTTATTAATGGAAGTTATTGTATCGCTAATTGATAATTTTTTAATGAATTTAATTTCTTCTCCATTAATTTTATAAATACCTAAAGAACTTAATCTATAACCAATAAATATAATATCATTTGAAACTTCAAAAGCAGTAGTTACAAATGTTGGTTTTTTAACAATATGAATAGTTGATAAAATTTCTAACTCATTATCAATTTTATAAACTGATATTTTATCATTTGGATTTGGTGATTCAATCATTAAATGAAAATAATCTTTTTCAATTGTTGATAACGCATTAATGACTTTTGAAACTTCTGTAATTACGGTTTTTTCTTTTAAAATGTTACCAAACTCATCAAATTTAATTAATAAAGTTTCACCTTTATTGTTTGTTAAAGAAATTATACTTTGTTCATAATAACCGTTAACTAATATGAAATTATTAAATTCTGGTTTCTTAGTTAAAAATTTCCATTCAAAATTGTTATAGACAAATATACCACCTTCAGATGTGATTATAACTAACCCAATTTTGAATTTCCATAAACCTTTAATGATTTCTTTACTTGATGCAGTATAAATATTACCACTCAAATCAATGATTGAGGATAATGAAAAATGAACTGATTCATCTTCAACTTTTTTAGGGTTGATATCAGTCAATCTAATTCTACCATCATTTCCACTAGTTGCAGCATAGGTGTTTTCAGTATTAACATCAAGACCCCAGACGTGTCTACCTGAATGTAATTCATAAGTCTGATTGGCAATTAATTGATTATCCACAATCTTCCAAGTTCTTAAAGATAAATCTTCAGAGACACTAACTGCAGCTTCATCATTTTTATAAAATTTCAAATTCCAGATTCTAGCTGTATGACCCCAAGCAGTTGATAATAGTTCACCAGTTTTAGAATCCCATAGTTTAATTGAACGATCATCTGAGCATGAAATTATATACTTGTTATCAGAGCTTGACTGAACATTGAAAATAGAACCTTCATGACCACTTAGACTATGAACAATCTCTTCTTTATACAAATCCCATATTATAACACCACCCATAACTGTACCAGCATTAATAAACACTTCATATTTAGAAATGACTTTAATTGAACCTGAATATAGGATAGATTTTTCACCATACACTGATTTTTCCCATTGTAAAGTTTGAGAATAAGCATCAATACTTAAAATGATATTATGAGCAGTTAATATGAAAATTTCTAAACCATTAGCACAGAATTCTGCAGAGATAATCCAGTCATTAACCATTTTCTCATTATTTTCTAAATGATCCTCTTCCAATATTTGTTTCAATGATAAGATGTTTAAAGATCTAGCACCGTATAATATAAATGTATCTCTATGGAAAGCTATACCATGAACTTTATTCTTTTTAAAAACCAACTTTGAAGCTAAAACTTCAGAGGTTTTGTAATTGTAAACTCTTACATGAGAGCCATGACCAACAAGTAATAAGTCATCACCATAAAACTTCACAGCAACAGTTGGAACGTGATGCTCCACAGAAACAAGTTTGTTCATTAATTAATCCAAAAGCTCATCGGAGGAAAAAAATTATTCTAGAAGATTGTTCTGGCCACGACTTTCTGTTTCTATAGAAAAATTTCTTTGTTTACTTTTTGTGTTTGTTTTATTTATTCAAGTTTAATCATGGACAAAGAGAATGTCGATGCCAGAAGGGAGTCTGGAAAAGGTATTTTGAAAAGTCAGAATCATACGGTGCATCTAATGCAGTTACCTTTGAGAGATACTCAGGTGAAAGATGCTGGTAAGAAGAGTTACAGAAGAAGAGTCTCATTTGCACCTGAAGTTACATTACACAAGATCGATCTGATCCAGCCAATGCCTCAGCCAAAGATCAAAGAACCTAGAAGACGGGAAACTATTGCTTTTGCTCCAATCACCTCTCCAACGAAATTAGAACCACCTTTTGAAGATAATGCTGAAGAGATAATGTATGATAGCAGTGATGTCGAAATGGAAGATGATAGCCATGTTTACTCATCCCCTGGTAAACTGGGTTTTAAAATTCATGAAGACAAAGAATACACTGAAACCATTGATATGAGTATTTCAAAAGAGCAAGATAATGAAGAAGAAAATACGATGGAATTAACAAGACCTTTAGGTGAAATCCAATCCAATGGTGAATTAATAATGTCCCTTGATAAACCACTGTTTCAATCAACTCAAGACTCTGCCTCTCAGGAGTCTGAAAGCTCTCAAAATTCCAAAAGTGCTTTCGGTTCAATTACATCTCTGTTCAACGATGATGATGAATATGGACAAGATGGCTCTTTAGAGATGGACTTGACTCAACAATATGATAATACAATCCAGCAGTCAAAGACAGATGAATCTATGGATGAAACTATGGATATTACAAATTTAGCAAATGATGGTCCAACTGATAAAATAACACTACAAAATACTTTACTTAATAAACAGATCGATGACATATCAATGGATCAAACACGAATTTATGGCATTATTAATGATGATGGAGATATAACTCAAGATATCACGCAACCAATGAATGAGACTATCAATAAAACTTTAGAAATCACTCCAATTAGAAAAACTACACCTTTGAAAGCTATTAGATCGCATACTTCTGAAACAGGTTCTCCACAATCATCAAAAAGAAAGCATCAACCTGATGAAGACACTGCTAATATTTTAAGAGAAAGAATTAATTCTTTAACTCCAAAAAAGAAACGCAAAAGTTTATTAGAATTGTCTAAAACCAATGAGCCAATCATTCAAGAAAACATATCAATTCAAGAGAGAGTTTCATTTACTCCTTTAAGATCACAATCCCAAAGAGCCTCATTGATAAATTCGGGTAAAATTGAACTTGCTTCGTTTACTGACACTGTTCCATTAGCTCTATCTCATGAGCAAGATGAAGATAATGAAATTCAACAAGAATATCAACCAGTCACATTAGAAAAATTTTTAAGTGATATATCTGTTGAATTTTTTGATGATTTAAATATAAATGAAGATTTTACAGTTGATTTAAAACCAGTTTCTAAGAATGATTCAGTTGATCCTGTTGAATTTATTGTTGCAAAAAATGCCAAATTACCATGGATTGAGCTCTATAGTTTTAGTTGTGATGAGTTACAAAATAATATGAATGAATTAAAAAAATTATTTGATAATTTGAATGATGAATTTTCTGAGGAGAATCCTCAATTGGTTAAAGAGTATTATGAAAATTCTAGTTTAATTGAAAGAAAAAAAATGAATGATCGTCTGTTGGAAATGAAGAATTACGCGGATAAAGAAGCTGAAAGCTCGTGGTATACCTGGAGATTTAAATTATTAGATGAATTATCAACAAGATTAAATATTAATAATAAAAATTTAAATGATGATTCTAAAATTTTGGCAAGTTCATCAAATGAAATTAATAGAATTCAAATGAACTTGATTAACGAAAAAAACGATATTGATTTCAAGTATAATGAAGCTTTGATCAAGAAGAAAGAAATTGATTCGGAAGAAACTAATGAAGTAATTAAATTAAGAAATGAATTGATTAATGAATTAAAATTATTGGCCAAAGAAGAAGCTCATATATCTGAATTAGAATCTGAAATTGAAGAATTAGAATCTCAAGAAGTTGATACAACTGCAATTGAAGAAGAAATAATTTTGAAAGAAACTTATATTGAAAGAAATAGTCAAGAACCAATAGAAAGATTGAATACATTATTAAGAACTCTCAATCTTTTACAGTCAGTTTCTGGTCTAACATTTAAATCTATTAACGGAACTGTAATACTATTATGTTTAACAGGCTTAGATGTTGATATCAAGCTCAATTTGAAGGATTTAAAAGAAAGAGAGTTAATATTGTCATCAAATTTACCCGAAATAACGAAATCATATTTAAACAAATATTTATTGAATAGTAAAGAACTGCCAATTTCAGAATTTATTAATCGTTTAAAAAATTTATTGCTATCATTTAAAAAACTTCATAAAGAGTTATTTTATTTAGGTTTGGAATTTCCAATAGAAGTTGATTTTTCAAATGGTCTTCAAATTAATATCATTCATTTTAATAAGTCTGAAAAATATAAAGTTAAAATTATAATGAATTATTCAAAAGATGAAATAGTTAAATTTAATCCCTCTGTTAAAATTGAATCAAAATTAATTTATGGATCTAAAAGTTTAACGGAGCTAGATATTTTAAATTCGTTTAAAAGCAGAATAAGCAATAACATTACTGAGAACATTGAAACATTAAACTTAATTAGAAATTAATAAATGTTTATATTATATCATTGCTTTGTACTACATAATTTATAAAAAAAAATACGACAATTAAAAATTAGAATTAAAAAATTAGAAGTGATTAAAAAAGTAAAAGCAATTGAAAAGATGAAAATTGAAAAAGATGGGAGTATTAAAAAGTAATTAAAAAGTAGAGGGAAATAATAAAACATTGATCTTCAAATCAATCTATAATAAAAGAGCAATGGCACCTAAAATTGCGATTGCACCAGATAAATTCATTGAATTGGCAGCACCAGTGTAACCAGTTGGAACACTTGGTGTGGTAATATTTGCAACAGTTTTTGAAGGAGTGCTGAAAACAACGGTTGGTGCTACAAGAGTTGGAACTAGAGGAGCAATGGTTGGAGCGACAGTTGAAGCAGGAACGGAACTTTTACTGGTAACTGAAGTCGGATGGACAGTTGATTCGAGGGTACTTGTAACACAGGCTTTGTTCTCACAAGAGGTGATTGTGATTGTTGTTGTAAATTCCTCAGAATTAGTTTCTGTTGATGTTGAATTAACTGGAGCAGTTGTTGGTTCAATGGTTGATTTACCTGATGAGCTTGTTAAAGTTTCTGTTGTGATGATAGTACTTGTTGTGGTTGGTTCAACTTCTGAGGTTGAACTTTTGGATAAAGTTTCAGTTGAAGTAAAAGTAAGAGTAGTTGTTGAGTCAAGTTCTGAGGTTGAGCTTTTTGACAAGGTTTCAGTTGAAGTTAAGGTGATGGTAGTTGTTGAATCTGATTCAGTTGTACATGGCTCAGTAGAGGTTTCTTCTTCAGTGGTACAAGGCTCAGTTGAAGTTTCTGCTTCGGTTGAAGTTGAGGTTTCTTTTTCAGTGGTACAAGGCTCAGTTGAGGTTTCTGCTTCAGTTTCAGTTTCAGAAGTTTCAGTTACAGTTAAAGTTGTAGTGATTGTAGTGGTTGTGTCTTCCTCAGTAGATGTTGTTTTTGGTTTTTTGTGTTTACCTAAAGCCTCAACATCATTTGCGAAGACTGTTGATGATAAGATCAAAGCACCAATAATAGTTGAAAATTTCATTTTAAATCCTAAGAAATAAGAAAGAATCAATGAGAAATTGCTGATTTATATGTGTTTTTTTCTGAACAGCTTGATTCTCATATGCAATTCTTCTCTTCTTCTCAAATTTCTGTTTGTGCTAAAATTCTCATGCTAGCATAGCAGCTTCTCGCGGAATGTAAGTTATTAAATGGCCGAAATATTATATAGGATTGATCTCTGTGATGTAATTCACGAATCTCTCAGGGTCTTTGGCCTAAAAATAAATACTACATTTTTATTTTCTCTATTACTATTATACATTTTTTTTGTAATGAATTATATGACTTTTTGACATAGTTTACTTTATTTTTTCAATTAATTAGCAGCACCAAAAAGTTGACCAAAATTTTGAGAACCACCACCTTGTTGATATTCAGTTGCTATGATTTCCAAGAATGAAAATGCAGTACCAACAGCGACAACGATGGCTGAACCTTTACCAGCAGTACCAAACAATTCACCAACTTGAGAAATGACAGCTAAAACTGCTGCACCTGAGACGGCAGCAACTGGAATGACTCTTTGTAACTCTTTTGAGACCGAAATGTCTCTACGGCCTTGTAAGACAATACCTTGTTCTTTGAATTGAGCAGCAATGTCTTTTGGAGCAGAGCCTGAGATTGAAGCCCAGATGTTTGAGAAGTAAGCAGCATTTAATAATAAGATTAAAAAGAATGCAGTTGTTCTTAATGGAGAAATCAAAGAATCAAACAAGCAAGTTGATGGTGATAAAAAGTATAAAATTGAAGGCTTTTCAACAACCAAGTTGGAAGTAAAACCATTAGTTGAATAATGACCTAAAATTTTAACGGCAATATGAGAAGGATCATTTTTGAAAACCAAGTTGACAATTGCATATCCAACAATGTTTAAGTAGAATAATACAACGTAGGCGTAGACGATTGGTAAAGCACCGGTGTATAACAATCTGATTGGATAGACGTTTGCGGCACCTCTAACTTTATTTGATCTGATTGGTAATTCGATTCTGAAGTTTTGTAAATAAATATTAACCATAAATGTAGCAACGGTAATGTAAACATGGGTTAAGTTTGGTAAGTTAGTTCTTGTAAATGCATCAATGATTGCGTTTTTGAACGATTTGGAAGTGATTGAAGTGAACAAATTGAATAAAGCACCAACTCTTTCATACCCTCTTGAAGTTTGAACAGAGTTAAAACCAGCAATATCACCCAAGAAGTTGGTTGCAACGTTGATGGTGACGAAAGTCAAAGCACCAGAACCAAAACCATAACCTTTATCAATAACTTCAGAGATTAAAGTGAAAAAGAAACCGGTACCGACAAGTTGGAAGTTAATCCAAAAGATTTGCCAGAAGGATAAATTAAAGCCAAAGTAACCAGTGGCAATGAATAAATTAGTCAATAAGAAGTATTGTACTAATGCAAATAATTTTTGTAAAGATTGGAATAACTCTCTATCACTTCTTAAAGATAAATTAACTTTAACAATTTTCAAACCAGCCAATAATTGTAAGATTAACCCACTTGAAATGATTGGGAAGACACCAAATTCTAATAAGGTACCTTTTTCAGCTGCAAAGACTGGTCTTAAAAAGGAGATTGGATCGTTTGGTGTGTTAGTGGCACCGAAAACTGGTAATTGGGCAATCAAGTATAAAAATGAGGTACCAACTGTGTAAACGATTTTATCGTCGAAGCTCACGGCTTCATAAGGAAGTTCGATCTCTGGGAGAAGCGGTAAAAAAGGTTTTGCAAGATCAACAAGACGGAAACTCATTTTGTTTTAGTTAAAATGAAACAAATTTTGTTTATCAATTTTTCACTCTTCGACGAAAAAAAAACGAGGAATTTCGCGAATGTGAAGTGGAATCGTGCATGAATGATAAGCAAAAAGTGGATAATTTGATTCTTTCATTGACTTTGACTCTTTTATTTATCGATAATTAGAATCTCTTACTCTTTCTCGTCATTTTGGTATAACTTATTCCCTCATTTTCTTTTATTTTGAAGGGTCTCCTTAAAGACTTCCAGCCTCATCGCATCAGTGCTGCTGGTACTGAAAATTTAATCTAACCAGCTTCTTCTATAGTAATAATAGAAGAACGAGGTTAGCTCTGATGTCAGAAGACCACAACAAACTAATCAACTACGACGATGCGATCGAGTATTGGAGTTCCACCCCTGCCACAGTTGACGGTGTGCTTGGTGGGTATGGAGATGGGACCTCAGTTCCAAAAGCAGATGTTGTTGGATCGTCTACATTTCTACGTAAACTGAAACCAAGAATGATCCCAGAAGATGGTGAGATTAAGTATGCTGTTGACATAGGTGCCGGTATAGGTAGAATCACTAGGGATATGCTACACAAGTTCAGTGACAAAATCGATTTAGTCGAACCAGTGAAGCCGTTTGTCGAGCAGATGAAGTTGGAACTAAAACCTATTCAGGAGAAGATTGGCACTATTTATGATATTGGGATGCAGGATTGGACACCAGATGAAGGTAAATACTGGTTGATTTGGTGTCAATGGTGTGTTGGTCAAGTTCCTGATGATGAGCTGGTGAAGTTTTTAATAAGGTGTAAGAAAGGTCTTCAAACCAATGGGACAGTAGTGGTTAAAGAAAATAATGCAATTGGTGAAGACGTGTTTGATGAGACAGACTCTTCTGTCACAAGATCTAATGAATCCTTCCAGAAAATATTCAAAGAAGCAGGATATAAATTGATCGCTATTCAATTACAAAAAGGATTACCTAAAGAGTTATTTCCAGTAAGAATGTACGCATTAAAGCCAGAATAAATGTTATATATTATAATTAAACATATATCTATACTGTTAGTAAAATTTAACTAAAACGTAATTTCTTCTATTTTAATCAGATAGGAGCGAAAGACTATTGATGGTATTTTATCACTCATGTTTAATCAGTTGAACTATGCATAAAACTTTGTATCATCACTTAATAGAAGATTCAAAAGAGAACTTACAATTCAATTGGATTAATTAATAAATATTGAAAGAAGAGGAAAAAAATTTTCAATGTTTTTTAAGGGCAAAAAACACAGGAAAACATCCGGACATTAACTACAATATAAGTAAACTCGTCATTACATTACATTTCATTTCATTTCATTTCATTCATCTACTGTGCAATCATTGGCAATTTCGCAAAGTTTAATTGCGATTGACTTCTCTTAAACTCTTGTGATTCTTGAGCGATTTCCAAATCTTTTAATCTTGATTGTAAAATTGGAATTTCTCTTAATTGTTTATTCAATTCCATTAATTCGTTTTCCCAACTCAATCTCTTTTGTGCATTCAATTTCTTAAATGTATAAGTACCATCACCTTTGAATTTCAATATATAATTATGAAAATGCCATAAAGAAGATCTATGAGCAACAGATAATAATGAAATACCTAATTTTTGAGCATGGAAATACATTTTCTGTTCCATTTCCGGTGATACAGCACTTGTACATTCGTCCAAGACTGCAAATTTTGGTTGATGGTAGTATAATCTTGCCATTGCCAATCTTTGTTGAACACCAATTGATAATTCTTCTGGCCAATTTCTAACAGTTTCAAATGGGTCAATTAATGGGATATGTTTCATTGGATCTTTTGATAATTCAAAACTAATATTTTCTTCTAATAAAAACTCTAAATTTAATATTTTTAAAATATCAACTAATTCTTTATTTGTATCATATTTATATTCAGTACTTGGATAAATAATTGAATCTTTTAATGAAGATTTGCTTAAGTATGCTCGTTGAGGTAAATAGAAAACATTTTCAAAATGAGGTAAAGTTAATTCACCACTAATAACTGGCCATAAACCACCTAAAATTCTAAATAACGAAGATTTACCACAACCATTTGGACCTGCAATTAATAAGTGATCACCTTGTTTAATCTTGAAAGTTAAAGAATTAACTAAAACAACATTGGCAGGAGTTATTAAAGGAACTTGATTGAATTCAATGATATCGTCACTATATTTGATCAAACCATTTGAATTATTAATTTCCATTGAATCAATTTTCATTAAACTTGATTTGAAATCTGATAATCTTTTAATATAACCGACAACTTGTTGAATTTCTTTTCTTGATTTAATCAACATACCTAATGATGAAGAAGCTGATAATAATAAACGACGATTAGTAACGAAATTTGCACTTGTATTATGATCCACAACATTATTAAATTTATTGATAAAAATAGGAGTTGCACACAAGACCAAACCTGCAGCACCCCAAGTATATTTAACGATAAAATCAGTTGCAGCATCATAAATAGCTCTTGCTCTAATTTCATAATTAACAAATTTTTCTAATTCATAATAAGATTTATCTATTATATCTAATTCTCTTTGATGACCTCTTAAAAGACCGATTTCTTCACTGAATAAGACAATTCTAGAATGTAAAGATCTTAAAATTCCTTCTAATTTTGATTTTTCAATTGCAATCTTAGTGAAATTTGGAGATAAAAACTTTAAGAATAATGAAGTTGTATGAGCAATAATACCTAAAATTAAAGTACCTTCAGCAGATCCAGATTTAGCTAATTGAAAAGAACATAAAACTAAATCTAAAGAAGGTTTTAATACATGGTTTGGTAAACTTGCTAAAGAAGAACTTAATTTTGAAACGTCAGTTGTAATTCTTTGATTTGGATCATCAATTTTTGAATCATTTGTTGAAGGAGTATGAATTAAAGTATAATAATTTGGATTTTTTTTAATGATATCATTTTTATTTTTAGTTGGTAAATATAATTCCATTAAATCATTTGTGAGATTGATGTTAATGTTTAAAGACAATTGATTTGTAATAAAATTTAATAAAGAATTTGTAAGAGCAGCAGGTATACCTAATAACATCCATTGGAATAATAATTTTAAAAATTTTGAAGTATTTTTTTTAATTAATGAACTGACTAACCAACCGTCTAAAGCAGCTACTCTTAAAGTAAGAATTGCTCTAATGAACAATAAACCTATTTGAATTAAGAAATAAAATGGAACTTTAGATTTCCAAGTGGGGATAATTGCTTTGAATAATTTCTTTATCGTGTCTTTTGATATTTTAACTTTTGTAATTTTCTCTTCATCATCAATTTTCCTTTTTGGTTGTGGAGAGTTGAAACTAGCAAAGAGAAGAATTAAATAAGATGTTTTGAGAATGATACTTTTGTGGTTTCTATAGACATTCAGGACGTTCATAAGGGAATATAGCTTAAAATAGTGACTTGGTAACTTGATATAATATAATAACTTATAACTTATAACTTATAACTTATAACTTAATAACTTAATAACTTAATAACGACTTAATATAATAATATAATAATATAATAATATAATAATATAATATTATTAATTCTCCTCTTTTTATATTCTTTTTTGTGTCATTATTTGAGGGGCAATTTAGAATTTTAAGCCGAGGATTTAATTTCGGTGAAGTTTTTGTCAATTTCTAGTAATTCAAATTTAATCTCATCTATTCTTTTTTTATAGAAAAATTCACAAATTTCAATTATATTTTTATCTTTATGATCATTTAAAATATTATTTATTTCATTTTTTAATTCTTCTTTTGTTATTTTGATTTTATTGTTATTCAATTCATTATGTGAAAGTTTAAATACTTTATGATTAATAAACTCTTCATAAATTAAATCAGTTTCTTCAATTCCATTCTGTTCAACTAATTGAACTAATAATAATAAATCTCTATTATTTAAATCCATAATTAATTAATTAATTAATTACTTTAATGTTTAAATAAATGGTTAATTAAATAAAGAAGTTTTTTTTTTCTTTTTTCTTTTTTCTTTTTTCTTTCGCGATATTGAAATGTAAATAAAAGAAAGTTTCATATATAAATAAATTCATATATGAACAATTCACTCTCTTCTATAGAATCTAATGACTCAATAGAGAAATATTCAAAGATTTCATCTTATAACTCGAGAATTCCAATAAAAACTAGACAGTTTTCTGCTCCAATTCAGTTATTAGATGATAAAAAATCTTCAATACCCAGAATCACTTCTACTTCAGAAACTCCAATCAATAAAAAGAGAAGAAGTCTTTCCCCTATTGATAATAATGTTAACAACATCAAAACTTTAGCTAATAAAATATCAACACTGTCTTTAGACACTAGTCTAATCACTTCAACTCCTATTATTTATTCTCCAAAAATAAGATCAAAAGAGAAAAAATTTGATGATTCACCACTCTTTCAAAGACTTACAAGATCTACTACTGCTTTTAATTTAAAATTAGAAGCTAAAAAATTAGATTCTCCATCAAAAGTGAAATCAAATATTCCAAGATCAACTACTTTTAAAAAATTAGATATTTCTCCAAATTACAGACAGACGAGATCTAGCGAATTGAGAAAACAAGCCATTAAAAGAAACGTTTCTGAGTCAACTCCTGCTGTACCGAAAAAATTATCTATCCCAAAATCATACACCATAAACACTTCATTAAATGATTTAAAAAAATCACCTTCAATATATCAATTAAAATCAAAACCATTGAAATCGTTCAATTCAAACATCAACTTGAACTCAATAATAAAATTGAATTCAATTGAAGAACTAAATAAATCTTTAAAAAATTCAATGAATCCATCAATTAAAACTCATCAGGTCCAATCTTCATTAGATATCTTAACAGATCCAAATTATGATTTCAATAATTATGAAAAAGCAGAACTTTTAAAATATGAAGAAATCTATTACATTTCTAAAAACAATAAAAAATCAAATAATGATTATTTGAAAAATTTTGGATTTGATGATGAAAATAAAAATTTAATAATTAATCTAAATGATCATATAAATTATCGATATCAAATCATTTCAAAATTAGGAAAGGGTATGTTTGGTAACGTCTTGAAATGTTATGATCATAAATTACAAAAATTTGTTTCTATTAAAATAATGAAAAATGATGTTAACTGGTCAGTACAATCAATTAATGAGATTAAAATTTTAAGAAATCTACAAAAAAATAACTATATTTTATCATATTTTGATCATTTCAATTTCAGATCACATATCTGTATCTCAACTGAATTATTAAGTTTTAATCTATTAGAAATTTTAGAATCTACAAAATATAAAGGATTTAACATTGATATTATTAAAACATGGTCAAAACAAATCCTATCTGCATTAAATCACATCCATTCAAACAACATCATACATGCTGATCTAAAACCTGAAAATATCATGTTAAAAGATTTAAATTCGTTTGATTTGAAAATAATCGATTTTGGTTCCTCTTGCAATATTAATGAAATCACATATCCATATATCCAATCAAGGTTCTATAGGGCTCCTGAAGTCTTATTAGGTTGTCAGTATGACACTAAAATCGATATCTGGTCTTTCTTGACATTGATTTATGAAATGTATACAGGAAAACCATTATTTCCAGTTAAGAATGAAACTGAATTATTTACATCAATAATTAAACTAATTGGGCAACCTTCATCAAGTTTGATATTGGAATTCCAAAAAGATTTGTTTGAAAAGGGGTCAGTTAATAAAAATAACGATCCTTCATTCATCGATAAGAATTCAATGATTTTTACAAAATTCGATAAGTTTGGTAAATTAAATTCAAATATTACAAAATCAAAAAAGATAAATATAGACAATTTAGAATTCTTAAAATTTTTACAATCTGGTTTGATTTGGAATTATAAAACTAGACCAAATGCATTAGATTTACTACATCATGATTTTTTGAAAAAATAATAATAGCATTGCATTATATTAGCTATTGTAGACCATACCTTTATCCATTTTTGTAGAAAGCTCTTACATTAATAAAAGAGATTTATTATAGTTCAAAAAACCATCCTGTGACTTATTATAATTGATCAAAAGGATCACAATATAATTAATTTTCGCATACTCACAAATTACTTTAATTTTATAGTAGACCACATATTTTAAAGTTCTTATTCTCTACAAATATGATGAACATAATCTCTTATAACTTCTTTATCTAGTTAGTAAGTATTAAAACTTTTATAAGTTAGTGCCGGCGGTATCATTACTCTTAACTTTTTCTAAATTTTATAGAATAGAATTTTTAGTCTATTTTTTTAATTAAAATTTGACTTTAACTACTCTAAATAGGTTTAAACTCTTTCCTTATATACATTCATGCTTCTACTATTGATTAAATTCAATTCAAATTGATTTAATATACAACTGACTTCTAAAATTATATGAAAATAAACTGTTCACGTGATCATTTTCAATTTAGGCAGAAAAACTATAAATTTTTTTCACTCATTCGTGGTTGTATAGTGTAGTGGTTATCACCTTCGGTTTTGATCCGGATAACCCCGGTTCGAATCCGGGTACGACCTTTTTTTTGCTTTTTTCAGCTAATTAATAAACCTTTTAATGAAGAGATATTTCACCATAAATCTACTTTCTAGGATATTTATCTGTATAATTAAACATTAAATATTAAAATAAACATTAATTTTCATTATTTCATTAAATGGATGTGTCAAAGCACCATGCTAAACATTTGAATTTTTAATTAAATCATAAACGTATTCAAGACTAACTCTTTTATTTAAATCTGCAATTAAACAACCTTTGACTGCATTGATTAAATTCTTATCATAATTTGCAGCTTTCTCTAAAGATTGCAAATCGTATTTGCTTGCAGAGATCATAGCACGTAATCTTGGTTCGTATTGATGTTGAAATGGTAATTTACCAACGATTGCAGTATATAATAACACACCGAATGCCCAAACGTCAGCAGAGGGACCTAATGGAGGAGGAGAACTTTCTAACAATTCAGGTGATGCATAAGGCAAAGAACCTATATGAGAATGAGGAATATTTGGATCATCATTATTTTCATCAAAATCTTTATCAGGATATTCAAACTTAAAATCTTCATTGAAAATAATATCTGTATTTTTAATTAAAACTGGACTTGGTGGTAGAGATAATTTAGTATCATCATGGGTTTTATATTTGTCAATGACTATTTTTTGTAAAGAAGTTGATTTTAGTGGTAGAATTTTTGTACCCGAAGAGGACCTTGGGATTGAAGGTCTTCTTTTAATTTGTCTATTATTTGATAGAGAAATTTCATCATTGCATGGGATATTCATAAATTTTAAACTCATACCAAAATCACAAACATAAATTTTGGAATCATTTTCATTTAAATTTTGAACTAAAACGTTTTCTAATTTAACATCACCATGAACAAAACCTTTTGAATGCATATAATTTAAAGCTGAAATGATTTGTAAAGAATACATTTTAATTAAATTTAATCTATTTGAAGGAGAAGTTTTTGAATCAAACATACCCCATTTTGAAACTAAATCAAATAAAGTACCACCATTTGCTTTAACCGTTAAACAAAATATACATTTCGGATCTTCTTTTATGTTTAATAAAGGTAAAATATTTGGATGGTTTAACTCATGCCAAATAGTTGCTTCTCTCTTAAAGAATTTTTTAACAGAATCAGTTTTTGTATGAATAACTTTAATTGCATTAATTTGATTATTAATTAAAGAGGTACATTCTCTAATTATACCCCAAGCACCAAATCCAATAATTTTTCCTAATTTATGATTTAAAATAATTGAGCCTTCATCAGTTAATTTAACATTTGATTTTTCACTAAAACTATTTAAAAATTGAACAGCTGGTGAATTTTTAGTTGATTTTTTTCTAAATTTCTTTTTAATAATTTTATTTAAAGCATCAGTATTACCATTTGGAGCAATATCAATTAATAATTTTCTCCTTACGGAGAATGGTAGATCAACAAAATTATCTGGTAATTTTGAAATTAATTGTTCTTCATCATTTGTTAAGTCATTTTTAAAATGGTCTTTTTTAATTGGAACAGAGACAGGTTCAATTGTTGAATGCAATTTAATTGGAGTTGAAGGGATTGAATCAAAAGAAGAATCGAAAGAGCTATCTAATTGGGTATCACTTGTCCATTGTTTTATAGCCATACTAAAATCAAAATCAGGGATATATTCATCTTCCATACCAGTTAAAGCCATAGCATCATGCGATCTTTTTTTAGAGTTTTGAGAGAAACTTCTTGAAGGAGGATTCAATCTTGTAGTTGAGAAATGTCTTATTTTTGGAGAATCACCTTGTTTAACTTTATGGGGTCTATATTTATCATCATCAAACATTCTTCTACCATTAATTGAATTGAAATTAGAAGTTTCATTTTCTGAATAGATTCTATGTAATCTTGAATTCGAATGAACTATATTATTTTGAAAATTTTGTAGTTGATCATAAGGGAAACCTCTTGCTTTTAAAGCAGGCGAATCTGATAAAATAGGAGGCAGATTAGATTTCATTGGAGTCATTGAACGGGTAGTGAATTGAATACCGATATCATCATCGTCATCACTGTTGATTTTACCAGGTTGATGCCGCTGAAACGGATGTGACATTAAACTAATGTTAAATTTTTATTGCTTAAAATAAAAAATCAAAAATGAAAAACATCAATATAAAGTTATATGTAGAGACTAAAAATACGGTAAAACAATAAAATAATAAAACAATATAATAATCAATTAAATAAAAAATATAAAATATAAAAAAATACAGAGAAACAAAACAATAAATAAAATAAATAGAATAAATAAAATAAATAAAATAGACAGTTAATAAATAAGGTAGATATAAAATACTGAAAACAATAAGGAAAGAAGAAATGAAATAGCCAGAGAGAATAAGAATGAGTGTACTACACAAGCAATACCATAAGAGCTATATGACAATAATAATAACTAAGAGGTAATAGTGTCGTAAGTAATGGTACTAATAATACTAATAACAAGTAACAGTAACAGTAATAGTAATGGAAACACAAAGAAAAATGATGACATAAACATTACATAATATTCACGTGATTTTCTCACAGCCAATAAAATTCGGTCGAAAAACAATTTGAAAAAAAAAACTTTGTTGATTAAATTAAATCTAATATTCACATTTAAGAAAAAATGGGTGGTGCTCCAGCTGCTAGAACTTATATGGGATGGTGGGGTTCTTTAGGTTCCCCAACCCAAAAAGGTGTTACTTCATATGCCGTTTCAAACTACGCTCAAAATCCTTTAAAAGGTGTTGCTCACAGTGCTGTTTTTAACGTTTTCAGAAGAGTTAAAAATCAAGCCTTCTTCGTCGTTTTCCCAGCTATTGTCATTTGGGAATGGTGGGTCCAAGCTAGAGACTATAATGAATACTTATATACTAAAGCTGGTAGAGAAGAATTAGAAAGAGTCAACGTTTAAATTATCATCACACAGTATAGTATATATTATTATTAAACTTTTATTTATGAATGTACAAAGTTAGAATTAAATGTAGACCAAGTAAATAGGTAAAAAGATATTAGTAGCTATATATTTACAGTTACATATTGGCATCTAGATTATATATATATATATCTATTTTTGACGTTTGTAAACTTTACCTAAAAAGTCGGATAAAACTTGTTTTTTGAAACCTCTTGATTCATCAACATTATCAATTTTTTCTCTTAATTCACTAGCAATCTTTTCTTCATATTCATGGTAGATTTTATCAATACCTAATTGACCAAATAATTCTTTAACAACTTTTTCTTTTGAATTATCTTTAATACCATAATTTTCATCAAGAACTTTTCTTTGTTCTTCATTAACTTTTTGTAAAGCAATGTTAATAACCCAACTACATTTATTATCTTGAATATCAGTACCAATCTTACCAATATCTTCAGGTTTACCATAACAATCTAAGTAATCATCTTGAATTTGGAAATATTCTCCTAATGGAATTAAGACATCATGTGCTTGTTTTAAATCTTTTTCATCAGTAATACCTGCTGCAAACATGGCTAATGCAACTGGTAAATAAAATGAGTAGTAAGCAGTTTTGTAAATAACGATTAATGAATGTTTCTTTAATGAAAATTTAGATAAATCAACGCTTTCTTCAGGTGCTGTGATTAAATCTAACAATTGACCGATTTCAGTTTGAAATGTAACGTCGTGGAATAATTCTAATAAATCAACATAGTATGATTCTTTTTTGAAATATTTCTTCAATAAAATATAAATAGCACCTTCTAACATGAACGAATCGTTGATGGCAATCTCTGCAACGTTTTCATTTCTATACCAACATGGCTGACCTCTTCTTGTAATTGATTTGTCCATCATATCATCTGCAACTAAGAAATAAGCTTGCAACAATTCAATTGACCAACCTAAAATTGAGATTTTCTTATATTCTTCTTTGCTCAATTCATCAACTGATTTTAAACCTTTTAAAGTAACATAAGTATCAACAACTGAAATACCTCTATTTAATTTACCACCTGGTGTATTATAATTTAAATTATCTGTAAACCATTTAATTGCCTCTTCTGGCATGCCATAATCTTTTAAAACTAGGTTCAACTCATCAACCAATTCTGGAAAAACAGCAAGAAACTTCTCTCTTTTGGCAACTTTGTCTGACATACTTCAATTCTTTAATTCTTTAATACTTTAATTCTTTTTCATTCAACAAAATCAATGAAATTAAACAAAAACTAAACGAGTTCCGACTTCATTAAGTTACCCCCAAAAATTATTCCGAGGGCTCATCGCCAAAATTTTTTTTATTAGAAAATTTTCAAATCATTAAAAGTAAAAGTTGAGATGGGAAAAGGAAAACTTAAAGAAGCATTGAAGAACAAGAAGAACAAGAAGACCATTGACAAGTTCAACAAGGAGCAAAAGGTCAAAGCTGCAGCTGCTAAAGAACAACAAAAAGATGGTCCAACTATCGTTACAAAAGAAGATTTAGTTGCAAAAGAAGTAGAACAAGAACAAGAACAAGAACAAGAAGAATCTGAACAAGAATCCGAAGAAGAACAAGAAGAATATAAAAGTGAAGTTCTTTCCAAAAAAGATCAAAGAAAATTAAAGAAAGCTATCAAGGCTAAATTAGGTAAAGACGAAGAAGAACAAGAAGAAGAAGATGATGATGAAGAAGAAGGAAGTGATATTGAAATTGTTGACGAAGATGACTCTGAAATGGAAGGCTATCTATTAGATTTAGAAAAATTAGCAAGAAGTGATAGTGAAGAAGAGTCAGATGAAGAGGAAGAAGATAATGAAGAAGAAGAAGAAGATGAAGAAGATGAAGAAGAAAAAGAAGGTGAAGAAGACGAAGAAGAAGAAGACATCCCATTATCTGAAGTTGAACTTGACTCAGATGCCGATGTTGTTCCACACACCAAAGTCACTGTTAATAACAAAGCTGCTCTTAAAAATGCATTAGAACGTATTCAATTACCATGGAGTAAACACTCATTCCAAGAACATCAATCAATAACGTCATCTGAGCCAGTTGAAACTCAAATCAAAGATATCTACGACGATACAGAACGTGAATTAGCATTCTATAAACAAGCTTTCAATGCCACTTTAGTTGCTCGTTCAAATTTATTAAAATTAAAAGTTCCATTCACTAGACCGCAAGATTATTTTGCAGAAATGATTAAATCTGACGAACACATGGATAAATTAAAATCAAAATTAGTTAAAGAAGCCTCTGAGAAGAAAGCTTCTGTTGATGCAAGAAGACAAAGAGATTTAAAGAAATTTGGTAAACAAGTTCAAAATCAAACTTTACAAGAACGTCAAAAACAAAAAAGAGAAACTCTTGAAAAAATTAAATCTTTGAAAAGAAAAAGACAAGATAAAGAAATTACTGGTGATGCATTTGATATCGCTATCGAAGAAGCTGCTGCTGATAAAGAAGAAAGAAGAGAAAAAAGACAAAAACCAAACGGTAAAAGATTGGCTAAAAATGCTAAATACGGTTCTGGTGGTATGAAAAGATTTAAAAGAAAAAATGACGCTGAATCTTCTGCCGATGTATCTGGATTTAATTCATCTAAAATGAAAGGAAAATCAAAACGTCCTGGTAAAAGCAAACGTAACAATAGAAGATAGTCTTACATATAATAAAAGTTGTATAATACATAGTTTTTTTCTAATCTAGTAACCCCAGTTCTTTTAAAGAATCAACTAATTCTTGATCGATATATTTCGACAAATTTGGCTCACCAATCAAACCTTTTCTTTTTCTAGTCTTTACCACAAAATCCCTTGCTAAACTATTAATCGAAGCTGGTTTTAGTTTTGGTATTATTAAATCTTTATCTAATGGATCACCTGGGACTATATTCCATTTATCGAAATAAAATGAAATTAATGAATCCCCTTGAGTTAGAATTCTAATATCTGTCTCAAATCCAATCGAATCAATGACGGGAATCAACCCAGTTATTCTATATAGCTGACATCCCCCAACTGGTTCATCTTTTAATATTGCCCCTCTTCTTCTATCTAAGATTTTATCAATTATTGAAATTGATTCAATTGATTTTGTAATAATTTCAAATTTATATATTGGCTCCATTAGTTTTGGCGTTGATATTAATATCGCTGCAGAACAGGCTTTTCTAACCATTGGTATGATTTGCCCATTACTTCGTTGTGATGGATTTTTGGATAGCTTAAATTCAATTATTTTGAATTTAACATTTCTAATTAATTCATCAGCTAATGGACCTTCACGACAACTCCATTGGAAACCCTGAATAATCGAATCTTTAGCAGATTTTAATAATCCTGCTTCTTCTTCATCTTCAATAATAGTATCGTCTAATAATGCGTTTGGTCCTTTAAAAGTTGGGCCAAAGCTCCATAAGGATCTTGCTTCTAATGAATCCCAATTATATTCTTCTCTTAGGATTTTATTAATCCTTCTACCTTCAATTAGTTTGATTTTGCCAGATTCAATATCCTTTGCTAATTTATTGTCTAACGGTTCTGCAATGATTGTGATAGAATTTTGTTCATTTGTTGACTTAATTGAAATTTTTGTAAATGATTGATCAAGAACAGTCTCTGAAAATTTTGTAATAGGATCACTAACTTTAATACTGATTTTTGTCAAATCTCTTAATTCGTAAAGTAATGAATCTAAATATAATTCTCCCGATCCAAATATGACATGTTCACCACTTTCCTCAACTTTAATTTCAACGCCTGGATATATTTTATTAATCATTCTTAAACCTTCCAATAACTTTGGTAATTCAGATGGTACGATTGGCTCTATGACTATTTTAAAAACAGGTTGGATTAAATAATCGATTGGATCGAAAATTGATGAAATGTTATCATCTTCTGCACTTATAATTGTACCACTTTTAAAAATATTTTCAATACCACCAATTAAAACAATTGAGCCGATTGATGCCGATTCTATTGGTAATTTATATCTACCACAGGATAAATATAACTCATTTACTTCAATAATTTTAAAATCATCATCATCATCTCTAAAATTCTCTCCAAGAATCTTAATTTTCATACCTTTTGCTAAAGTACCAGAATAAATTCTTGTTAATGATAAATTATCATCGTTGATTTTAACAACGTTAGCAACCAATGAACCTTTTGATGAATTTGATAAGATAGCATCACCCTTTGAATTCGAAATTGATTTAAAAATTTCAGATTTATTATGTAAATCTGCAGAGTTTAAATTTTCAATTACATCTGTAAAACTATTAGAAATATTTCCAAATATGAGTTTGAATGCATGCTTGATTAAATATTGAGGATTTGAATTAGCTTCAAATAATCTTTTTGATAAACTCATACCAAAATTATCATAAATAACTTTTTGTAAATCTTTTGGATCTTTTACTAAAACTTGAGTGGTTAATTTATAAATTGGGTTTAAAATGAAATAGATGAATGATCTGACCTCTCCATTGTTACTGAATGTGTTTGAACTTTCATCATAATAAATATCACCCCAAAGTCTTCTGGCAAAAGAATCAACATCACCATTTGCAATTCCATACCTTTCATAATATAACTTAGCAAAAGATCTAAGATTAAAGGATAATTGGAATTTTGTTGAAGTGAACAAAACATTATTGAGAATTGGCGAGTAAATTGTATCTTTATAAATATAATTTGGCAAAAACTGATTGCTTTGAATATAAGTATTGAATTCATCAATGACATTTCGTATTTTGAAAAAAGAATCCAAGACCGGTAGCTTTAATTCTAAAATTAATCTATCGAGTTTGTTAACAATTAAAGCAATTTGTAAATTATTCAAAATTGCATTATCAATGATTTTTTTCGTGTTTAAAGTTAAGCCTTCCACAACGTCAACGACAATAATTGAAATATCAGATAATCTTTGAGCTAATGAAACTTCGTCTAGGAAATTTGAGTGCCCTGGAGTGTCAATAATATTAAAAACCAACGAGTTATTTGATAAATTTTGCAACAATAAGGTCATTATTGAAGACTTTAAAGTCAATCCTCTTTCTATCTCTAATTTTGTGTTATCAGTAAATCTTAAATCTCTTTTTTTACTAATATTCTTTAATTCATGAGTTTCTAATATTAATAAATCTAAGATTGAAGTTTTACCAGAATTTAATCCACCAACAATTGAAACATTTCTGATTTTATTTGGTAGTGCTAATAAATTAATCATGTATTCTTTTGAATAATGCGTGTTTGGAGCCTTATGGATAATAACTTTGTTAGTTTCTTTAACAAATTCAGGTTGAACTAAAGGTACTGAAATATCTTGGTTATCGAAATCTTGAATTATTGTTTCAACACCTTCCCCAAAGGTCCCACTCAGTGTCAAATCTTGTCCTTTATCTCCTTGCAAGACTATTCTATCCTCATTTTCAACATCTTGAACTTCTTCATCTTCTTCAATACCATGAAATGATTCCTCTTCAGAAGATTCTGCATCAGAATCCAATGGATCACCTATAAGGTTACCAAATCTAAATTTGTTAGTAAAGTAATTTTTAATAATCACAAATTCTACTTACTCATCGTATAAATCTTCGTCCATGAGGGAAACTTCTTGATCTTATAAAAATTGTTATGATTTTTTTTTAAAAGTTTATTATGGTGCTGCTCTTACCGAAAATAAAAATTTTACAAAATGTACACAATCAGAGAGTACAGGGAAATATAATATAAGCATGAAGTAGACACTAATCTTCTTTGCAAAAACTTCTATATTTTTATCGAATTTTATGGAATTTAACCCAGTAAAATAGCAATAAAATCACAAATTTAGAGAAAGTCGTTAGCAGCACCGGTATTTACTGTATTAAAGCCGATACAATTAACCTCATCGCCTTCTTCTGTTTATAAAAACGTGGAAATGACAGAGGAGCAGAGGCCGAGTATACAGAGCATGCGTGCGTCATTCTCGTTCACGAATAGACTTCTCAATCACATCTCAGAAACTATAGAAAATGATATGGTGGATCATGAAGTCCAAACAGAGAGATTTAAATATGAACAAGAGTTGACAAAGAATCTATCTATTACTTCAGTTATTGGTTTAGGTTTTGGTTTAATGTCTGCACCTTTAAGTTTAAGTACCACAATGAGAGATGTACTAGTTGATGGTGGTCCAGCGACGATAATGGGAGGTTTTATGATTGTTTACATTTTCACCATTATGTGTGCGTTATCGTTAGCAGAAATTTCATCAAAATATCCAATAGAATTGCATGGTGGTGCTGCAATAATAGCACATCCAAAATATAGCCTAATTTGCTCATGGTTTACAGGTTTTTTTCTATTAATTGGTAATTGGACAATGAGTATAAGTATAACATTTGCAGGTGCGAGATTTATTTTATCAGTTTTTGGTTTAGTCGATTCAGAATATGAAATTAATTCGATTATTAATATAATTGTCTTTTATATTGTTGTCACAGTTTGTGGTGTTATAAATTTGAATTTCAGTAGGTATATGGAATTAATTAATAAAATTTGTGTGTATTGGATTATTTATGCAATTTTATTAATTGATATTTTATTGTTAATTTTTGCAAGAGAATACCATAGTTTAAAATATATTTTTACTCATTTTGATAATTCAAGATCAGGGTGGACTGCACCAATGGCATTTATGATTGGATTTCAACAAGCAAGTTTTATGATGCAAGGATTTGGTTTATTACCAGCGATTGGTGAAGAAGTTAAGCAACCTGAAAAAAACGTCCCAAGAGGTATATTAATCTCGGTTGTTTTATCAGGGCTATCAGGAATTATATTTTTAATACCAATTTTAGCAGTTTTACCAGATATTGACCTATTAGTTGATGCCAATCAAAATATAATGCCAATCATATTAATTTTTAAATTAGCAACAAAATCAACCTTGGTTTCATTTTTTTTAGTTATTATGATCACTGGTAATTTATTGTTTTCAGGTATTAGTTCAATTGCAACTTCTTCAAGAGCAGTTTTTTCAATGTCAAGAGATGGTGCGTTACCATATGGGAATTTATGGACATATGTTCAAGAAGATTCTGTTTCAAGAGTTCCAAAATATTCAGTTTTATTATCAATGGCAACTTCTTATATATTAGGATTATTATCATTAGTTTCAACAACTGCCTTTAATGCATTTATTGGAGCTGCAGTTATTTCATTATGCGCAGCATCACTGATTCCTATAGTATCCTCTATGTTAGGGGGACGTAGAAAAGTTAGAGGTGCAGCGTTCAAGTTGAAATATGTTGGTTTTATAATTAATTCAATTAGTGCAGGATGGTTATTATTTACGATATTGATATTGAGTTTACCACCAAGATTACCAGTGAATGGTTCAACCATGAATTATGCATCATTAGTTTTCATTTGTTTTACAATTTTAATTACAATTCTATGGTTTTTATGGGGTAAAAAGAATTTCCATGGTCCATTAGTTGATCATGAATACAATGAAAGAGTTGATACTATCCAGCTTCATAATATGAATCCAGATGAACCACCAAGTTATTCCAAATTAGATGAACAGAATTTTCAAAAATTAGAATCTGAAGCACTTAATGATGAAATTATTAACGACAACGAACATATTACAATCTTGAACCATTCAAGTAAATAGTTATAGAATTTTAAAATAATACAAAGATTAATGACCTCTAACGTAAGTTTCTGCGAATCTCTTTTCAGAATATTCTCTTGCTGTCATGTATTCTTCATCTTTCTTATTTGGATCAAAATCAGCAGGTCTTGCATCGATAACCATTTGACTTGGAATTGGAACTAATCTGACATCATCTTCAGCATCAAAGAAAAAAACAATGGAGTATCTATCGTTACCATTAGTTGGTAATTTAACTCTATGTAAAGTTGATTTTAAAATACCATTTGTCCAAGTGGATAATTGATCAGCAATGTTGACAACGATTGGAGCAGCTTTACCGGCCTTAATATATTCAGGATTTGGAGATTCAACATGTGTAACAGGTTTCCATTCATTAGTTAAATCAAATAATTCTAAACCTTCTTCACCTTTTTGTTGGAATAATAAAGTAACTGAACCATAATCCGTATGAGCACCAGCTCTAACAGCCATATCAGCATCTAATTTTGAAACAGCAGGATAATGTAACATTCTCATTGAGGTCATTGAAACACCATCAGCTTTATGTCTGTCACTAAACCAGTTAGCACCACCTTGATCTTCATCAATTTTTAAACCAATTGCTAGTAAATTTAAGATTCTTGAACCTAATTTATATAATTTAACCGACATTTTACTGATGAACTCAAAGTTTTCAGTACCATACTTGAACATATCAGGTAATTGCTCTCTATTGAAATCACCTTTAGCAAAATTGAATAAACCAAAATTGAAAGCTTCTTTTGGATCACCTTTAGTTTGTAATGATGGATCTAAATTTTCTTGACCAAAAGTGGTATAACCACAATCATTACTATCGATTGAGAATTTATCTTTAATTTCTTTTGGTAATTCAAAAAATTCTTTACTTAATTCAAAAAAATGATCAACTTCATCTTGAGTGAAATCATGTCCATCAACGAATAAAAAACCTTGAGAATGGAAACCTTCTAGAATTTTATCAGCAGTTTCTTGATCAATTTTGGAGACATCAACAATCTTTAATGGGTTTTCAGCAGTCATTTTGGGAATGCTTAGGAGGATAAAATGAAAATTTCTAAAAATTGTCTGGTCTTATCAGTTATCGTTAAACCAAGTACCGAAGGTGAGACGATTTTTTTCTAATCCTTAAAAAAGACGGTGGGCAGAGAATATTATGAATTAAGAAATACATAGACTACAATCATATATTAGTGAAGTTAATCCTGTAAGTTCCATTAATACTTTTGTCACTAATTTACAGTTCTGTCCTTTTAAGGAGAAATCCGAATGGAAAATCTACGTAATTATCATCACATTTACATAAGCGTAAATTTCAGAACCCATCGAGAAAAAAAGGGTCAAAATTAAATAAACAACGAAACTTTTAAAACAAAGAAACAAACAATTAAAATGTCACACGAAGGAGAAGAAGAACTTTTAGAATACTCTGAACCAGAAGACAACATCGTTGAACCAACCACCGAAGCTTCAGCTAAAGACGGTGATGACAAGAAAGGTTCTTATGTCGGTGTCCACTCAACTGGTTTTAAAGATTTCTTATTAAAACCTGAACTAGCCAGAGCAATTGTTGATTGTGGTTTTGAACATCCTTCAGAAGGTTAGTGCTCCGCTTTTTTTGTGCATTGCTTCGTGTTTTTTGTTAAAGTTGACGGTTTTGAAGTTATAAATGACATTCGTTGCCATCAAAGATTTAATTCTTAATTAATCCTTGTTATTTGACGTGGAAGTACCTGTCCAGTATTCACTGAATTACCCACATAATATATTCAATGCAATTGATACTTTATTGTGTCACCGTTTCATTTCATGACGGTTTATAATCTTCATTAATCAAATACATCAAACACATCAAACAGAAACAATTGCCTTTTTTTTTCTCTTCATTATATTAACATTATAGTCCAACAAGTTTGTATCCCTCAATCCATCCATGGTACTGATGTCTTATGTCAAGCCAAATCTGGTTTAGGTAAAACTGCTGTTTTTGTTTTATCAACTTTACAACAATTAGATCCTGTCCCAGGTGAAATCTCAACTGTTGTTATCTGTCATACCAGAGAATTAGCTTACCAAATCCGTAATGAATACCAAAGATTTTCTAAATATATGCCAGATGTCAAAACTGCCGTCTTTTATGGTGGTGTTGATATTAAAAAAGATGCAGAAGTTTTAGCCAATAAAGAAACTGCCCCACATATCGTTGTTGCAACTCCAGGTAGATTGAATGCTTTATTAAGAGAAAAATACATTCGTTTAAACAATGTTAAAAACTTCGTTATTGATGAATGTGATAAAGTTTTAGAAGCTGTTGATATGAGAAGAGATGTTCAAGAAATCTTTAGAGCTACTCCTCATGAAAAACAAGTTATGTTTTTTTCAGCTACTTTATCACAAGAAATCAGACCAATTTGTAAAAAATTCTTACAAAACCCATTAGAAATTTACGTTGATGATGAAGCTAAATTGACTTTACACGGTTTACAACAATATTATATCAAATTAACTGAACGTGAAAAGAACAGACGTTTAGCTGAATTATTAGATTCATTAGAATTTAATCAAGTTATTATATTCGTCAAATCAACTTCAAGAGCTGATGAATTAAACAAAATTTTAAATGCTTCAAATTTCCCATCAATCGCAGTTCATGGTGGTATTCCACAAGAGGAAAGAATTGCCAGATATAAATTATTCAAAGATTTCCAAAAAAGAATCTGTGTTTGTACTGATGTCTTTGGTAGAGGTATTGATATCGAAAGAATTAACTTAGCTATTAACTATGATTTACCAAATGAAGATGATCAATATTTACATAGAGTTGGTAGAGCTGGTAGATTTGGTACCAAAGGTTTAGCCATTTCATTTGTTTCAACTGAAGAAGATGAAAAAGTTCTTGCTAAGATCCAAGAAAGATTTGACGTTAAAATTGCTGAATTCCCAGAAGGTGGTGTTGATCCATCAACCTACATGAACACTTAGTGTTAATGTAAATAACGTGTATTAAAGAAGCAAAAGTTATTTAACAATCGTAGTATTACAAATTTGTAAGGTTCATACATCTTTTAATCATAACATAAATAAAGGTCATCTTATTGTATTTTTGTGTTGCTCTTCTTCAGTTAACACTTGAGAAGCTAAGAGTCCAAGAGTATCTAACATATTACTCTGTTCTAAAGTTGTATTTGATCTAAACAATTTTCTTTTTTTATCATTTGTAATTTTATTTAATTTATTTGTTAACTCAATAATTTCTTTGTTTTTATTTATGATTTCATTTTTATATTTTTTTAAAGTCTGCTTTTGATGGTTTATCTTATTCATTAAATAATCTCTATTTTCACTTTGATGCTTTAAACTTTCCACTTCTTTTTTAATCAAATCATTTTCAACCTCATATCTCATATCTGCATCTTTTGAAGAAATCGATAACAATTCAGATTTAATTTTAAATGAGTTTGCTTCATTCCTAGTTTTAATAAGGCTTGCGGATAACTTTTTTAATAGTTCAGTAATTTCTGGATTAATTGTATCATCATTTAATAAACTGTTCGTTTGTTTGATCAAGTTGTCAATATGTTCTTGAGATGTTGTATTTTCAGTGTACACCGAATTAGTGCTTGCAGAAGAAAGTGATGATTGTGAGGATAATGAGGTTGCATCCAGAATAGTTTGCGATATTTTGGGACTTTCTTGTGTTGTTGTCAAATTATTTTCAAACGATATGGCTGTCGTTGTTTCTTCATTGGGGACTTTATTTGAAGATATTGGTGTCTCCAATGTATGCTTTGCAATTTTAATCATCTTCAATCTCAAAGTTCAATAAACTTATTTGTTTATATTCTGAACGCGTTTATAATTTACACAAAAATTTCTTACGCGTACCAAAAAAGCAATTCACGTGACGTACAGACTGACATTAGTAAACTTAGTAATTAAGAATTGAGAAGAGAAGAGTTTATCGCACTCGAGGATATTTATTATTACGTTATTATGGTTTATCTACCATTCAATTCATGTTTTCATCATTTCTGTAGCTCGACTTATTTAAATAAAATAGGTTCTAAGTATTATAATTATGGACATTTATCAATTTATCAATGAGAGATTGATTGATTATTTGACCTACACAGTCTAAACGGGCATTAAATATGTATTACCTATCTACAATAATTCCCTCCTAAAGCCTTTTTATATTAGTTATATAGAGCAAAAAAAGAAAACACTGTACATAAAACAAAATTGAGTGAATGATGAAAGATATTAACGGTATGATTTTTGGAATCTAGATCTGGCACCACGACCACCGAATTTCTTTGGTTCTGGTTGTCTTGAATCAGCAATTAATAAGGTTCTGTCGTATGAGACGAAAGCTTTCTTTAATTCGTTTTTGGATTGTTCATCAACGAATTTTTGGTGGTAAGCAACTAAACCTTTAGCAATGGCTTGTCTGATAGCGTAAACTTGAGAGACGTGACCACCACCGGTGACTCTAACTCTAATGTCAACGTTGGCGAATTTGTCTAAACCAACTAAGATTAATGGTTCGTAAACTTTGAATCTTAAGATTTCTGGTTCAACTAAGGTGATTGGAGCACCGTTGACTTTGATTAAACCTTTACCTTCTTTAACGTGGGCAACAGCAGTGGCTGATTTTTTTTTACCAAAAGTCTGAATGGGGTTAGTAAGAATTCTCAAGCAAGGCATTGAAGTATTACAGTGAAGATTATGAAGAGGATGCATAAAATCCATGAACATAATGAATAGAATATAGAATGCATCGTAAAGACTTAAGAATAATCCTAAGGAATCAAATTCTAATAAATTCTATTCAAAAATATTTCAATAATGATTGCATTTGATTCTAATAAACGAGTGACTCCATTCAACAAGGATTTCATGCTCTCATAATTAATCTTAACTGTTCTCATTATAACATACTTGGACTGATTTGACTTTGGTTGACATTTTAGTTTTCAGTTTAATTAATCAATTGTAAAAATTATCCAAATTTGTTTTTTCACCATACAAAATCTGTGAAATTCGCGGAAACTTTTCAAAAAAAGAGTTTTTGTGACTGCTGCTTGCCTAAAACGGATAAACACCCACACAGACAACCTAATGTGGAAAGGTTATGCTGCGGTGGTCGCGAAACTGCGTTTTTTTCACCAAACAAAAAAAGTTAAAAATTATCAGCTTCATTTAATCAACAATCAATAATTCACAATGGGTAAGTAAAGGAATTATAGAGGAAATTATTCATGGTTGAGAGTACTTTTATAGGTGTCTATCATGAGATTATACCTCTTAGTTTTTTTTGGTTAAGTACTTTATACTAACTTAATAGCTATCTCTAAAAATTTACCATTATTGAAGAATCACTTCAGAAAACACTGGCAAGAAAGGGTCAGAGTTCACTTTGACCAAGCTGGTAAAAAAAACTCCAGAAGACAAGCTAGAG